>ML377057.1:0-33351 GCA_005239525.1 Nicotiana knightiana | reverse complement strand
AGGGCTGGCGTTTCAGCCCTAACGCCTGGCTAACGCCAGGGTAGGGCAGGCTGTTTGGCTCTGTCGCCTGGCTATCGCCCGGGTACCTCATTTCGCGTATTTTTCGACGTATTTACATCCTTTTAGCCCCGTTTCCATCTCCACTTCACCTACACATGAAATAACTCCATTAAGCACATAACAAGTGTAATTTTATCATTAATGCGCATAAAATGTAAGGTATATCACATGTTAAACTATGCAATTTAGTCTCGCATCAGGCACTCAGCCCATTTCCATTCCTCCTTACCGTATGGCTCCTCCTGAGTTGAAAGATCAGTTACAAGAATTGCTTGATAAGGGTTTTATTCGACCCAGTGTTTCAGCTTGGGGTGCTCCTATCTTATTTGTGAAAAAGAAAGATGGTTCTATGCGCATGTGTATTGATTATTGCCAGCTGAACAGGGTTACTGTAAATAACCATTATCCCTTGCCTCGTATTGAATATTTATTTGACCAGTTTCAGGGCGCACGGGTATTTTCTAAGATTGATTTGCGCTCAGGTTACCATCAGTTGAAGATTCGTGAGCCGGATATCCCGAAGACTATTTTTAGGACTCGGTATGGCCATTATGAGTTTCTAGTTATGTCATTCGGGCTGACTAATGCCACTGCAGAATTTATGCATTTGATGTACAGTGTGTTTAGGCCATATCTCAACTTGTTCATCATTGTTTTCATAGATGATATTCTTGTTTACTCCCAGAGTCGGGAAGATCATGAGCTGCACCTGAGGTCAGTGCTTCAGACCTTGAGAGAGAAGAAATTGTATGCTAAGTTCTCAAAATGTGAAATTTGGTTGAGTTTTGTGGCATTCTTAGGCCACGTGGTATCGAGTGAGGGCATTCGAGTGGATCCGAAGAAGGTAGAGGCCATGTAGAGTTGGCTCAGGCCATCCTCAATTACAGAGATTCGTAGTTTCCTTGGCTTTGCGGGTTACTACCGCCGTTTTATGGAGGGATTTTCATCGATTGCAGCCCCTATGACTAGATTGACCCAGAAGGGTGCTCCATTTTAGTGGACAGAGGAGTGTGAGGTGAGCTTTCAGAAGCTCAAGACAGCTTTGACTACAACCCCAATCCTGATATTGCCTACTGGTTCGGGATCTTATACAGTTTATTGTGATGCCCCGCGTGTTGGCCTTGGAGCGGTGTTGATGCAGGACGGTAGGGTGATTGCCTACGCGTCCAGACAGTTGAAGATACCTGAGAAGACTTACCCTGTCCATGACCTTGAGTTAGCTTCCATTGTTCATGCCTTGAAGATCTGGCGTCATTATTTGTACGGTGTGCCTTGTGAGATTTATACTGACCACCGGAGTTTGCAGCACATATTCAGGCAGAAGGATCTAAATTTGCGCCAGCGTAGATGGTTAGAGTTGCTAAAGGACTATGACATCACTATATTATACCACCCGGGGAAGGCCAATGTGGAGGCCGACGCCTTGAGTCGCCGGGTGGAGAGTTTGGGGAGTTTGGCATACCTTCATGTAGCTGAGAGGCCTTTAGCCTTAGATGTTCAGTCCTTAGCCAGTCAGTTCATGAGATTGGATCTTTCTGATCCTTGCCAGGTATTGGCTTGTGTGGTTTCTCGGTCTTCCTTATTCGACCGTATCAGGGAGCGGCAGTATGATGATCCTCATTTACTTGTCCTCAGGGACACGGTCCAACATGATGATGCCTGAGATGTGACCATTGGAGACGACGGGGTATTGAGGATGCAGGGCCGGATTTGTGTGCCCAATGTTGATGGGCTTCAGGAGTTGATGNGAGTGGAAGTGGGAGCGTATCACCATGGACTTTGTGGTTGGACTTCCTCGGACTTTAAGGAAGCATGATGCTATTTGGGTGATTGTTGATCGGCTGACCAAATCATCCCATTTCATTCCGGTACTGACTACTTATTCATCAGAGCGGTTGGCAGAGATATATATATTCGGGAGATCGTTTGTCTGCATGGTATTCCAGTTTCTATTATTTCAGACAGAGGTACTCAGTTCACCTCGCGGTTCTGGAGAGCTGTTCAGCAGGAGTTAGGTACTAGGGTGGAGTTGAGCACAACATTTCACCCCCATACGGACGGACAATCCGAGTGCACTATTCAGATTCTTGAGGATATGCTTCATGTGTGTGTGATTGAGTTTGGAGGGTCATGGGATAAATTCTTTCCATTGGCAAAGTTTGCTTACAAAAATAGTTATCAATCCAGCATTCAGATGGCGCAGTATGAGGATTTATATGGTAAGAGGTGCAGATCTCCGGTTGGTTGGTTCGAGCCAGGTGAGGCCAGGCTACTGGGCACAAAGTTGGTTCAGGATGCATTGGAGAAGGTCAAGGTGATTCAGGATAGACTCCGTACAGCCCAGTCCAGACAGAAGAGTTATGCGGACCGAAAGGTTCGTGATGTTTCATATATGGTCGGAGAGCGGGTTCTGCTTCGGGTTTCGCCTATAAAGGGCGTTATGAGATTTGGGAAGAAAGGTAAGTTGAGTCCGAGGTTTATTGGCCCATTTGAAATATTGAGGTGTGTTGGGGAGGTTGCTTATGAACTTGCCCTACCTCCCAGCTTGGCAGGAGTTCATCCGGTTTTTCATGTTTCGTTGCTCCGGAGGTATCACGTGACCCGTCGCACGTGTTGGATTTCAGTTCAGTCCAGTTGGACAAGGACTTGTCTTATGAGGAGGAGCTGGTAGCTATTCTAGATCGGCAGGTTCCCCAGTTGAGATCCAAGAGTTTCCCCTCTGTTCGTGTTCAGTGGAGAGGTTCAGCCTCCTGAGGCATCGACGTGGGAATCCGAGTCCGATATGCGGGGCCGTTACCCTCATCTATTCCCCGACTCAGGTACTTCCTTCTTCTGTCCGTTCGAGGACGAACAGTTGTTTTAGAGGTGGAGAATGTGATGACCCAAAGGGTCATCACCTATGTGGTCACCCATTCCGTGTTTCCGAGGCCTTGAAAACCTCAATTGTATTTGCCTCAATTAGTGTGCGCAGTCCGGGCACGTAGCCGGACAACTTAAATATGAGATTCTGTAAAAATGCTAAGATTTGATATTAAAAAAATGAATTACTTTGACTTCGGTCAACATTTAGAGTAAACGGGCCCGGACACGTGATTTGACAGTCTCGGAGGGTCCGTAGAAAAATATGGGACTTGTGAGTATGCCCAGAATCAAATTCCGAGGTCCCAAGCCCGAGAAATGAATTTTTGAGTAAAATTATTTTCTGAAAATATTTAAGGATTTTGAAAGTGACATCTGATTAAAAGGAAAAGGTATCAGGCCCGTATTTTGGTTCCGGCGCCCGGTACAGGTCTTATATATGGTTTAAGTCCTTTCTGTAAGGTTTGGTTGAAAACGGATTTCGTTTGGCGTCTTTCGGACTTAAAATGGAAAATTTGATATTTTATGAAATTTGATAGAATTCATGGATTTTGAGACTTAATTCGATGCATATGATGTTATTTTGGCGATTTGATTGAACGGATAAGTTCATGGGATGTTTTTGAGGTAGTATGTATATTTGGTTTGGAGCCCCGAGGGCTCGGGTGAGTTTTGGATAGGCCACAGACTTCATTTTTTGGCCTTGGAAATTTGCTGGTGTGCTTGTTCTGCAGGCCATCGCAAATGCGATCAAATCCATCGCAAATGCGAAAGCATGCCTGGGCAGGCATGTTCGCAAATGCGAACAATGCCATCGCAAATGCGCAGGCATGCCTGGGCAGGCATGTTCGCAAATGCGAACAATGCCATCGCAAATCCGAAACCTCCCCTTCTGCACAGTGTTCGCAAATGCGAACTGTGCGTCGCAATTTCCAGGTCAGGGGTTTTCGCAATTGCAAACCCCTGTTCGCATTTGCGAAGCCAACCAGTGGCTTGAAATGCTCTTAAACCGAAATTTTGACTCCATTTTCATTTTTCTCAAACTCAAACTCAAACTCATTTGGGCGATTTTTCAAGAACAAGACTTCTTCCAAATCAATTGTAAGTTGGTTTTTACTCAATTCTTTCAATCATTAACATCATTTAGCATGTTTTCAACTTAAAATCAAGGATTTCCATGGGTGAAATTGGGTGTTTTGGGTAGAACTTAGGTTTTTCCAAAAATCGGGGTTTGAGTGGGTGATTGACCTCCGATTAGAGAGAGTTTTATATGGATGGACTCGTGAGAGTACGAGGTTTTTCAAAATGTAAAATTTATCCGATTCAGAGATGCTGGTTTGAGGGACTTTTTGGTCATTTCACCTAAATTCGCGTCGTAACCTTGAATTTAATAGTAGAATCAATTGCATGAGATGTTATTTATGATATGAAATTTATTTGAATAGATTCGGGCTATTTGGATTCGGATACTCATGGCAAACGTGTGATTTCAAGTTGATTTTTAGCCGATACGAGGTAAGTGGCTTGTCTAACTTTGTGTGGGGGACCTTTCCCCTTAGGATGTGATGTTTGGTAATTGAATGCCTTGTACGTGAGGTGATGAGCGCGTACTTGTGCTAATTGTTCTAAACCCGATTTTACTTTAAATATTTAGACTGAGTTCCTTTCTTACCTGTTTTATTCTGCTTGCAATCATAGTCTATGTTAGCTTAGAAGGGCATGCCTAGCTGCCCCAAATTACCTGTTTGCTTAGATTGCTTTAAATTGTACTACGTGAAGTATGTTGGGCTAGAGTTACTTGTTGCCTTGTATTTTTGCACTTTAAATCTGAATGTGTTCTAGTTGTGACTGCATATTTATTTTGGGACTAAGGGACGGTATCCCGGGAGATTTCCCTGCTTATTTACTTTGGGACTACAGGACGGTATCCTGGGAGGTTCCCCTGCTTATTTACTTTGGGACTACGGAACGGTATCCCGGGAGATTTCCCTGCATACTGATATTAGGACTACGGGACGGTATCCCGGAAGATCCTTTGGATATACATGATGGATTACGGGACGGTATTCCGGGAGATCCTTTGAATATACATGATGGACTATGGGACGGTATCCCGAAATATCCTTTGGATATACATATGATGGACTACGGGACGGTATCCCGGGAGATCCACTGGAGATTTGAGAAAAGGACTATAGGACGGTATCCTGGTAAATCTTCATTATTACCATTGTTATTATGCTGTACGTATTCCGGGTTTACTCTATTCTTGTGCTTAGTTATTGCCTTGTTTGTCCTGTCTTATTTCACTGTTGTGTTCATTATTGCCGCCTGTTTTCATACTGTAAATTCCTATTATATTGTTTGATCTCAGTAGGTCCTGACCTTCCTCGTCACTACCCGACCGAGGTTAGGCTTGGCACTTACTGAGTACCGCTGTGGTGTAGTCATGCCCTTTCCTGCGCATGTTTTTCATGTGCAGATCCAGGTACCTTCACTCAGGCGCACTATCCCCGAGGTTGAGAGATACAACAGATACTTTGAGGTACATCTGCCGCGTCCGCAGACCAGGAGTCTCTATCTTATTCCAGCTTTTGTGAAAAGTTTATCCCCCTTCCAGTTGCATAGTTATTCTGGAGTAAGAGGAGTGTATTATATTCTGTTAGCCTGTGGTTCCCGTGAGTTTCTGGGTTTTGGGTGATGTTGTAGACTTCCCTATTATTTTGGGTTGTATATGCCAAGTGGCTTTTATATATAGTTTTCCCTTTTTGATCGTTTAGCTTTCTTTTACTTGCTTATTTCCGCAATTATGTTGTTATTCCGCATTGTTAGGCTTACCTAGTCATAGGGACTAGGTGCCGTCATAACATGTTCACGAAGGGCAAACTAGGGCCGTGACACTAGTGTCCTTGTAAGAGCAGGGGCATGTATGCATATAGGGACTTAGGTGAGCTGCATTCCTTATTATGATCCGTAGCCGACAGAGTCTCCTTTAGAGTATTTATATTTTTGCTGTCCAATTTGTATTCTGGACAGATGTTGTATTTAATTTTATATTCCTAGTTAATGATCATGCACTTGTGATACTGTGTTTTTGGATGATTGTGGATTGTTCTGTATTGAAATTTTTAAAAATATCATTATTTACTCTATATTTTCCGTCTTTTGCTATTTAATTAAGGAAATATGATTTCAAAAATATTAAAATGAGAACCAACTTAAGTATTTATTTTTGGCTTGCCTGACAGCGGTGTCCGACGCTATCACGACCTTTAATGGATTTTGGGTCGTGACAACATGGTATTAGAGCTCTAGGTTCACTTAGGTCTCACGAGTCATGAGCGAGTCTTCCGGATCGGTACAGAGACGTCTATACTTATCTTCGAGAGGCTACAAGGCTGTTAGGAGCACTTCCTTTCTTGATTCCCCATTGTGCGATTTGATTCTTTCAAGGCTTGTGCCTTTATTTCTTTCCTATTCAACCTTATGCGACGAGAAGTGCTTGATATGGATTGGTAATCGAGGAATTGTAATGGTACTACATATATGGTGTAGGATGTTTCTACCTGCGTACTTGATTGGACTATTACCGTCGCCTTGCGGAAAGTCGTCCTGTCATTGTAGCTGAATATCAGTATTACCTAAGGCTTTGAGATTTGGAATTGATTGTTACAATGATTTGTGCGTTGCTATCACACATTGTTTTTGTATGGTTAAGTATCGAGCTTTTGTAGTGAATTATGAAAGGGGCTTGGATTGTTTTATGTTATCATTTGTTTGTGGTGTAGCATTGGAGGAATGGGAGATAAATAACTTCGGATTCATAGACGAATTATCAGAATGGGTGTACTAGTTGAAGATGCGAATATGCGCACGAGGAGGGTATGGGATGGTTCGTGGGTCTTAGAGACAGAGTTGTCTCGTGAAGTAAGGTCACCCAGGATGAGTGCGAATTTGGGTTCTCTATGTTTTAAATTGAACTATCATTATTCCTAAGGCAAGTCCGGAGTAAATTAGAGGAGGTCGGATAGGTTAACAATGGTTGGGTTGGCATGATGGTGGCAATGATAAGTTCCTTCAGCGTGTTAAGTTATGCATGTGATTGTGGCAGTATGCACGAGGCTTGACGGTCGCCGTAAGTGATTTTATATGGAGGCATTCGAGTATTTTGGCTTGTATGTGTAGATGGATCCCGAAATAATTATGGTGGTTTAGACCATTACTCGAGGTTCATATTTTCTGTAGTTATGGGAATTTAGTCACGTGTTGGAATGGCTCTCTTGAAGTGATTTAAGTGAAGGGTTTCTATATGCTGGAGTGTTTATTCTATTAGTGGTTCAGGAGTAATGATGGAATTCTGGTATTTTCGCGTATTGGCATTTTAGGTGTTGTGAGCGACATAGGAATTGGAAGTTGAGGATCAAGGTTGCGGTTCAGTGTAGACAAGAATGTTACGAGCTTGGGTGAGTAGGAAAGGATTCAGATGGTTGGAGTAAGCTGGTATTGTCTTTAGCGTCACCTGAGATCGGTGTCCTATGTAAGGGGCTTTGTGTTCCGATCTGCGGAGTCCCGGTTTGCTTTACATCATTAGTATGACCGGTGGTATGGATGTGGAGACTTGTTACCTAGTGCGGAAGGTCGTGGGAGCGTATCCCACGTGAAGATGGTATAAGTGTGACCTATAGTCACTTGATTGATTGAAGATTGGAACCAAGTATAGAGATTATGTTACTATTGCTAATGTGAGAGTTTAGGCCTGGAAGGCGCTCTATTCATTTGGTTACGAACTGTGGATGTTTTTTCCGGATTGACGGTTGTTTTTGTGTTTCATGGGAAAAAGGGTTAGTGTGGATCCTTGAAAGGTTATTGGCCCAGTGTGGTACGGTCAGAATCAGCTTGAGGTCTGTGGGTGGATCTAAATGTGAATGTGGGCACTATATCAGGTCGGATGTGTTCATTTCAGCTTAGCGTTGTTTACGGAGGAATCTTCGGGCCCTGGATGTTATTTATGTCGTCAGCTATTTCGTGTAATCTATATTACGCTAGGTGGGTTGTAAGGTGGTTTGATTATTTGCACTCGTATTGAGATCCCGTGTAATTTGTGGTGTTGCGAGAGCAGGATGGCTTTCGAGATATTGGTCACTTATTGCACCATAGTTGTGCTTGAGTTTTGTAGCATATGGCACTATCCGCGTCCCCAAGATTTGTATTATGCACTTCGCGTGCTTGTGGTTGATATTCGGGTATTTCATAGTTATGAGCATTTTAGCTCGGTAAGTATTTTCTTATAGATTATTATGTATGGATGGGGTGGCACGCCGCCACATGTATATTGTTTGGATGGGGTAGCACACCGCTACGGGTATCATGGTTGGATCGGGTTGCACACCGCAATGGTATCATGGTTGGATCAGGTTGCATGCCGCAACAGTGCGATGTTGAGTACAATTTCCCATATCTATTATTGTGTGGTTTGCTTCTCATTTTCTGAGGAAAATTCATAATATCTTTTCGGTTATTTAAATTAGATACGTGGGTTGAGTAGTTCCTTCCAGAGTTCACGAGTAATGTTCCGTGTTCGCGTAGAGTTGGGGAAAGTCCTCTTTACATTCGCGTATGGAGGATCGCGTTCACGTAGTGTTGAGGTTGGCAACTAGGAATTGGAGCGTTCTTCTATGCGATCGCGTAAGGTGAGTCGCGTTCCTGAAGCTTTGGCAGTAGTGTTCATCGCGTTCGCATGGGTTATATCACGAACACATAGAGTATTTTTTGACTGTGTGAGTTTTATTCATCACGAACGCGGTGAATTTTCCCCGTTCGTGAAAGAGGAGACCTAGGTAGATTATAAAGTACTCTATTTCGAGGGGTTTCAACCATTTTTACATTTTGGGAGCTATGGAGCTCGGGTTGAGGCGATTCTTGAAGAAATTTCACCATCTGAATTGGGGTAAGTATTTTCTACTCGGTTTTGGTTATATTTCATGAATCTATCTTCAATTTTAGCTTTTTATTGATGAATTTTAAAGAGTAAATTGGGGGCTTTGGCCTAAAGTTTCATAATATGAATTTTTGGGTTTTGAACATCGACTTGGAGTCAGAATTGAGTGAAATTAGTATGGTTGGACTCGTAATTGAATAGATTGTCGGATTTTGTGAGTTTTGCCGGGTTCCAAGGTGCGGGCCTGGGTTGGGCTTTTTGGCCGATTTTGGGTTTTTGATTCAAGATTGATCTTTTAGGATCCGGATTAGTTCCCTTACCATTGTTTGATGTATTTGAGTTGTTTTTGGTTAGTTTCGAGCCGTTCGGAGGTTGGAGCACGCGTGATGGCATTTTTGGAACATTGCTTAGCTTGCTCAGTATTGGAATTGTCTTGTTCGAGGTAAGTAACTCTTCTAAACTTAATGGTGAGGGTATGAAACCCCGTAATACGTGTTATGTTATTGGTATTGAGGTGGCGCACATGCTAGGTGACGGGCGTGTGGGCATGCACCCTGTGAATTATGACTCCGTTGTTTCCATGGCACTGTATAGTGGCCCTATTTTGTTGATATCTGTGTTTCACCATGTGATAAAGTAACTGAGCTGTCAATCATGCTAAATATCATGTTTAGGCTTTATGATGATATTGTTAGGACCCATAGTGGTTGTTTCTTGCTTTCATCTCACTGATTTCATTGATATTTAGTACTCAGTCATATTCATGCATTCATATCATATCTCAGTCTCAGTTGCTGTTTATTGATACATCGACATTGTGAGCCCGTGAGTGAGACTGGAGAGATTGATGGTTGAGTGAGGCCGAGAGACTAATTATTAGTAACAATTATGGGATCGGGCTGCACGCTGCAACATGTTATATTAATTTATGCTTGGATCTGACTTATGATAGCGCTTGGGCTATAGGAACCCCTCCGGAGTCTGTAAACACCCGAAGTGGGCACGGTTGATTATATTGAGGGATGGATCTTCCCTGGACATGGATCTTGTCCCAAGCATTTATATACTTGGAGATGGATCTTCTCCATGGGGCCGGATTGGTTTTCCTCCGTACTGAGTGACTGATGGTCAGTGATGTATATATTCCGGGATGGATCTTCCCTGGGCCGTATGGGCCATATACAGTACCGAGTGGTTGAGCATGATAAGTGGAAAGTGTGAGACAGTGAGTTTGAGTACTCTAAGAGTGTGAGTACATGATTCATCTCTGAGATACATGGCATTTGCATGCACACATGACATACAGTCATAGCAATGCATTTTTCCTCATGCTATACAGTATCACGTCATTCATGACTTATTATACACATCGATATGCGGGCATAAAGAGGTATTTTATACTTGTTATCTGGAAATAAAATGAAACATTTTTATTTATTGTGGAAAGGATATTTGGAAAATTACAGTTTTCAAACTTACTCGTATTTTTGGCATTTTTGGTAAGAGATTTGGGTTTTTCATTGAGATACTTGAATAACACTGGAACTGTGAATGAGCTGAGCATTTTTACTTCTGAGATACCTCTTTTATACTTGTATTTATGTTGTGATGAAATGTTGTGGGATTTTGGTATTGAACCCGACCTTGTGTTAGCTCGTCACTGATTTCAACCTAAGGTTAAGTCTGTTACTTACTGAGTACATGGGATCGGTTGTACTCATACTGCACTTCTGCACCTTGCGTGCAGATGTTGGCTACGGATGTTGCTGTGTTCGATGGGAGCTAGATTGAAGATGTGCTTGCGTCCCGGTTGTAGCTTCCTCTTGTTCGTGGTAGCCTTAGATCTATAAGACTATGTTTATGTACTTTTCAAACAAACTATGTATTTATTTCATTTCAGCTTTGTAAACTCTATTCTTAGAAGCTCATGATTTGTACTACCAATCCTTGGGAAATGTATTAAATTCAGTAAATTACTATTATTTATTTGTCTTGTTAATATCATTAGAATTGGATAGTTACTAGTTGGCTTACCTAGCGGGTTGGGTTAGGTGCCATCACGACTAGTGGATTTGGGGTCCTGACAAGTTGGTATCAGAGCTCTAGGTTCATAGGTTCTACAAGTCATGAGCAAGTGTCCAGTAGAGTCTTGCAGATCGGTATGATGACGTTCATACCTATCTTCGAGAGGCTATAGGACATTTAGGATATACTTCCCATCTTTCTTTCCTTATCGTGCGACATCGATTTAGCTTGAAGCATAACCCTTTGAATTCCTTCCACGCATTCGTATGCGCACATGAGCGCCCGATATAAGCTTTGCACTAATGGCTTGTGATTCCATGGTTGAGGTGCGAGATGTGATTTTGGCATGCTGACGATGGGCTAGTCTGGAGGACTTGGGGCCGAGTTTTGACGGTAGCTTGAGCACAGAGAATTTGATTATGTGAGCACGTGCTTTTGGGACTTATATATCCGTTGGTGTCCTTATCAGTGGGATTTGTGATTGGATGACTATGTGGTGAGTATGATGTGACTGCGAGATGTGTTCAGATTGTTTGAATGTGACGGGAAGAGCTTAATTGAGATGTAGCAAGGACTATTGCATGTTGGGTTTATGTCTTGGTTTGGCGTATGGCCTCGAGTTATAGGTGTGTTGAAGGACCTCTCATGTTGTTTAGTTGTGGAGTGAAGTAGCTTTTCATGTCGTGTTGTGAGTTCAGACTTAGGAAGATTAGGGGATTGCGTAATAGTTATGACTGTGGAAGAGTATAAAGAAATGTTAGTTTGAGGCAAAGCAGGTGGGTTACCTCCACAAGGTGTTCTGAGGTTGTGTGGTCTCTATGATGTTTTGTAGAGAGTTCTTTTTTACCAGTGAATGATATATGTTGCAATTTGAGTTTGGATCACTTGTGGAACTTGGCTTGATTATTACAAGGGTGAATGTGAGATTTGCTGATAATTTGAAGTATTAGATGGTTTGCGTTACAAGAGCTCAGGAAGGATTTAGTTGAATCTCACTACGATATTATAGCAGTAATAGAATATGGGCATTGTGAGTTATTGTGTGTGTTGTTCTATGGATTTTATCCAAGTGGGGGACTCTGCTATCGATGAGTTGATTGCACAATTATGTGTTGTATTGGTTTTCAATTTGAGGTATACTGGTGAATCAACTATGACTGTAGGGATGAGATTAAGGATGACTCGAGTAAGGGAATTTCTGGATACGGGTTGTATAACACTCTATGGGTATGGGAATCATGGAATAATTGAGTGGTTAGTCGTAAAGGATGTAGTGTGCATGGAGTAGGAATTTGCTTGGTTGCTTAGGGGTGGGGGTTACTCCCTTGAGTGTTAGTGTGCAAATGGGGCATAGGTCGTTCGGTCCATTTGGCTGGTTTGATTGAGATTTGAGAAGGGTTGGATGACTCTCGAGAATGGTTCTAACGGATTCAAGATTTAAATGTAGCGATTTGGAATTTTCAAGATTTGTATATGGCTAGAAACTGAGAGTTACATGGGACGGTGTTGAGGCTTGTGGCATTTTTATAGGGGATTATGCATTTCAGTATCAAGCATGTGAAGGAAACAACTTAGATTCACATAAGGTCTCTTTAGAGTGAGTGTCTCAGTTGTGGTGCTTCGGGGTGCTTAAGAGGGAAGTCAGCGGCTTATGAGCCTTAGGGCGTTGCGGTATATACTAGGGTCTCTTGTGTGGTGAATTTTGGTTAGGTATTGTGGTGTTCTATCAAGGAGAAGTATCAATTTGAAGGCAATTTGGAAAGGAGTTGGAGAAATAAGACAACTTGATAGTAGGTTGGATCATCACAGTGATGGGTATGATTGGTTCTTTGGGTGCTTATGACGTGGCTAGTCTCTACAGGTGTTCGTGGAAATATTCTTGGGTTTTGGCGACCTGCGTGGCTGGGTTGAGTTAGAGAAATTCGGTTCTGATAGCTTGGTTATGTGCAAATGGGTTTTGAAGAGTTCTCAATGGTTTTACCATGGTTTGAGGGGTGTAATTCCTACTGGATTGAGGAGCAGGTGGGGTATAGTGAATTTCTCCTGGATGAAATCTATGGAAGGTCCTTGGATAATTGATTATGTAGTTGCTTGTGACTCGGAGTGGGCTACAAAGTTCTTATATTTTTTCTTCTTCATATGATGGCATGGTACATGCGGTGAGTTGTGTGGGATTGAGATTTGCAGGTGCTAGATCACATCTCTATTTTGGAGGGAAGGTCATAAATTTGTAAGCAGCATGGACGATTCAGATGACTAGGTAAATGATATTACTATTTGGTATGGCTTGATGAGAGTATATATTTTAGAAGGGGCAATGTGTTTGATTTATGAATACTTCACTACTACTCTGACACTCTCCTGGTTGATCGATTTCTGATATTCAAATTTTGCTATATAGCAAGGAATTTTTTTTAGGAGTATTCCTCGTGGGATGATCGTGTATGAGAGATGTGTTAGACATTCTAGCGGTGGAGTTGGGATCAGATATGGTGATTTGTGTGTTCTATGGATTTGAAGACTAAGAGTTCTCAGGAGCAGATTGTTTCATGGTTGTGGATTGTGAAGTCATGGACGAAGCTAGCTAGATGATAGTATGTTTATGATTCAGTCATTGTGGGCTTTCAGAGGTTTATTTATCTATTTGTGGGTGTCCATAATTGATTTGGGGGTCCATTGGTAGTCCCAATTAGGATGTGTATTCTACACCGAGTTGGATTGGTTGGCTCCATAATGCTATTTTTAAGGGATGTGTCATTCGATTGTTGTTGAGCTTATTTGTGTTCTTGAATTTTCTTTGAGTTGCTCTTCTATGCTATGAGGAGTTGTTATTCGTTGGTTTTAGGCACACATGGTGCAGTTCTATTGTTGTCTTATAGCGGAATTTGAGCGAGATGAGTAATTGGGTATTGCATGATTGAGGGCGTATTTGTTATATTCTTTCGGGTTTTTTGTGGCATGGTATTGTCTGATTCTCCGTGGTTATGGTAATGCACTTTGGGTACTTGATGTCGAATGTCGGGTGGTTATTGATTTTGAGCAGGGTGGCTCGAGGTATATGATATGGACCAGCGTCTGGATGGAGTCGCGGATTGCAGCGGAGTTATGTTGAGGTATGAACCTTTGTGTTAGAGTCGGGTGATGGTTCTACAGTGTGTGATGGGTTCTTAGCATTGCATGGTGGTGGTACCCGTTGATCTTGGGGGACGGTTCTCTTGAATGAGTTATTTTTTCTATTGAGTACATTTGGATTGTTGCTTAATGGTGTATGTATTGCACGGTTCGTGGCTCTGGGTAGTATTGGTGTTGCGTGGCAGTAGAGTAGTTGGTATTCGATAAGATGAAGTCGTTCGATCTAGGATGAATGCTATCAGAGTTGATTACGGTATATTTGGAAGGATAATATCGGAAGTCGGCTTAGGAATTGGCTATAGTTCTTGTTGAAGGCGAGGGAGCTCCACGACTTGTTGATTTGATGAATAGTTATGAGTTTCTGCGTGTTCATTCATTATCGGCAGTGTATGAAGATTTTAGAATGAGGTTCTATTAGTTATGAGGTTTATTACCGGGATTGGGTTGTTCTGGGCAGTTACTATGATCAGAGATTTTGCTATGGGCATTTTAGTCATGCGGTATATCCTGTGATTGTAGCTTGGGTTATGGTTGCGGTTTGTTATAGCTTGTTCAGACTTATACAACGAGTAGGTTGCAAGATTCACATCTTATAAGAAATTCCGGATGTTGGAAAATTGGATTCTAGGGCTTATGGACTAGGTTGAATTGAGAAATTTCAATTATGTTGTGTTATCAGACCTCTATGGGATAAGGTGATGTGGGGTCACCCCGGGATGTGCATGGTAAGGTTATACGGCGGTTTGGTGGTTTTGGGAACAACTCTTGTGTAACGACACGACCGGTCATTTTGAGCTCTAGCGCGTCGTTCAGCGGTTTGAGGCCATGAGCAACTTCGTTTCAGGTATTATGAATCGAGGGCGTGGTGAGAATTGAATTTCAGGAAGTTTAGAATTGATTTGGAAAGAAAATTCTTATTTCAGAAGCCTTAGGTTGGAAGAATCAACTAAGATTGGAATTTTGCGTAAACGACCTTCGAATCAGGATTTGAAGGTTCCTACAGGTTCGTATGATGATTTCGGACTTGGGTGTATGTCCGGATCGAGTTTTGGATAACCTGGGAGCGTTTCAGCATATATTATGGAAGTTAGCATTTTAGAAGAATTTCATAGATTGGGGCTTGAAGTGAATTTCAGTGTTGTTGATGTCCATTTGGTATTCCAAGTCTGGGAATAACTTCGTATGATGATTCTGGAGTTGGGAGCGCAATCGGAAGTGAATTTGGATGTAGGTCATTTTGAAGTCATTTGGCTAAAGATAGAAATTTGAAGGTTTTTGAGAAATCTGACCGGAAGTGGAAGTTTTGATATCGAGGTCGGAATGCGATTCCGGAAGTTGGAGCAGGTTCGTAATGTTGAATATGACTTGTGTCCAAAATTTGGGGTCAATTGGGCGTGATTTGATAGGTTTCGGCATTGGATATAGAAGTTGGAAAATTCTAAGTTCATATAGTTGGGATTTGAGTGCGAGTCGTGGTTTCGATGTTTTTTGATGTGATTTTAGGCCTCGAGCAAGTCCGCATTATTTTTTGGAATAGGTTGGTATAATTGGACGGGGTCTCAGGGGCCTCGGGTGGATTCCGTGTGGTTAACGGATCAAGTTGAGAGTTTGAAGAAGGCTGGAATTGCTGTCATCTGGTGTGATCCGCACCTGCAAGGATTTGGCCGCAGGTGCAGATCCGCATGTGCGGCTAAGGGCATCGCAGGTGCGATATTTGGCTGGAGTCAAGGAGGCCGCAGGTGCGGAAATTGGCCTGGGCTGAATGTTTTAAAACAAGGAGTTTGGTTCATTTATCTTCATTTCTTCTTGGCCTTAGGCAATATTGGGAGGCTTCAAAGAGAGGATTCCTTCATGAAATGTCAAGGTAAGTAACTCCTTCATGCTTCTAAGTTAAATACAAGATTATATGCATGGATTAGGTATGGAAATTGGTAGGAACTTGGGAAATATTGAAGAAACCTAGAAAATGGAAATTTGGATTTTTAGCCACGAATTGAGCATGAATTATTGAGTAAATTGTATATTTGAGTTAGTAAGGCTATGGGTATAATATATCTTCGAGAAATTTCGGATTCCGGGCACGTGGGCCTGAGGGCATTTTGGTCATTTCACTAAGCAGGGTTGGGAATTTATATAATTTGGAATGGTTGCAAGTATTAGAGTATATTTTCATTGGCTTGTCGTTGTTTGGATAGTTTTGGGGCGTTGTGCGTCTGTTTGGAGTCATCGAAAAGGCTTGGAGGCCGGTTATGGAAATTTCGGAGCGAGGTAAGTCTCCTTTCTAACTTTGTGAGGGGGAATTGTCCCCCCTAGGTGAATTAATTAAGTAGGTGTTCTATCTGCGGGGGCTACGTACGCACGAGGTGACGGGAGTCCGTGCGTAGCTACTATTATGCCATGTCCGGGAAGTCTAGTACCCACTAGCATGCCTTATGTGTTGTACTTGTAATCCTGCCTGTTATATTAAACCGCTAATATAATCGAAATCGTAATTGAATAGCTAAAGAAGACTAGAGTTCATTTTCCTAATCACCTAGAAAGAAAATTGATTTCCTGTGTGGATAATTGTGTACCTGGTAGGGTTGTATTATGGAATATCATTAGACTTGATAAATGAGTTTCAAAACAAAGATTTAAAAACTATATTTCATGTTCCTTTAAGAAGGATTTTTACCACTTTACTGAGAAAAACTGCTTCTTGATAAGAATAAGGATTTATTATGTGGATATGGGTACATATAAGCACCTAAGTCGCAAATATGATTCGCGAGCAGGCTAGCCTTATTATTTGTATGTATAACCACGTCGTATGATCGATTCGCGAGCGGGGCAGATTGATGCATCTATGGTTCGAGCCATTTGACCCTTCGGCAGTGCACAATTAATTATTGTTGGTCCGTGCCGTTCGACCCTCGGCATTGCTTGCGCATGATATTTACTGCATAGTTGCTATGATTTTGCCTGATTACTGGCTTGAAATATTAAGTTGTCAATTGAAATGACAGAGATTTAAAGTTATTAAAAAGTTTTTTGGAAGAAGTTGTTCCTTCCCGTCGATTTATTGTTATTTGACTAAATCAGCCATGTTGATTAATTGTTATTAATATGACGAAGATATAAAGTGTTAAACGTGAACGAAGTTGAAAATACTTATTCCTGATTTTAATAAATTGCCTATGATAATCATGCTTAGTGTCACACTTAAATATTCTAAATTGACCTTTAGTAAGTGTCTAATTTGACCTCTCGTCACTACCTCTCTGAGATTAGGTGGGCGACTTACTGAGTACACGTTATTTTTGTACTCATGCTACACTTGCTGTGTATTTTATTACACAGGTACTTTCATAGCAATGTGGAGGATTTGGAGACTTAGGCGAGTTGCATCATCCGGAGGCGATCCGCAGCTGACAGAGTCTCCCTCGTACTGTTTGATTTTAATTTTTAAATTTCCTTGTCCAATTTGTATTTCGGACAGGCTTTGTTATAATTGTTTAAATTCTTAGAAATTTCTCATGTACTTGTGACACCGGGTTCTGGGGTGTGTTGGGATATATCTGCTTAAATGTAATATTTAAACCATTGTTTTACTTAACATATTTTTATTTGGTTAATATGTAATAAAGTGAAAGGAAATGTTTTCATAAATGTTAAATCCGAAAAGTTATTTCAATTAATTAATGATTTGGCTTGCCTGACATTGATGTCTGGCGCCATCACGACCTTATGAATTTTTGGGTCGTGACACCATGGTATTACAGCTTTAGGTTACTGTAGGTCTCGCGAGTCATGAGCAAGTCTAGTAGAGTCTTGTGGATTAGTACGAAGACATGTGTACTTATCTTCGAGATGCTACCGGGATGTTAGGAGTACTTCCCTTCTTGATTCTCATCGTGCGAGTTGATTCCTTTGAGGCTTATGCCTATGTTCATTCCNGGGGGGGGGGGGGGGCTGTTGTTATGGCCCTGCATAAGAATAATATGTTGTTTCAGCTCACTAGTCGTGTTTCTGAGAGCCTTAAGGTTATGCTCAGGTAGTGTTGATGCTTGCGGTTGATTATCGCGCTATGTCGATATGATGATAGAATGCTTTTCCGTATGTTGGGGGTGATGAATGGTTTGAAGGGAGGTCTTCTCAAAGTGTGATTTCGAATTTTTGTATTTTAGTTCCGGCAGAGGAAAGGCATTTGGATTATGAATGGTCCGGTTGGGGTTGATAAAGTATTAAGACTTGATGTCTTCAAGTGCGGTGGGATATGCACCTGTGATGTGAAGTCGTCATCATTAATCGAATGGAATGTGTTAAGTTTGTCGGTGCTATGGTTTCTTCGGTTGCGTGGGGTCAGGGTATTGAGAAGAAGTATTGAAGAATGTGGTTGGCAGAGATAGTGAGGTGCGGTGGTTAAGTACCGGATAAGTGTTGATAATGAAGGCTCTAGAGAAAGTTGATCTTCGGAGGGCTTGAAGTTGTGGTGATCTGCTGGTTTGAGAGCTACAGAGAATGATCCTGAAGTGAGGCTAGGTGGTGGTTCCATTTCTAGGAGGCCATGTGTAAGAAGAGGAAGTCGAGCAGTCGCAAAGCAGGGGAGTGACACCATAGCTTGGAATCTGAAGATATTGTCACGCATTTAATAGATGTCCATGGGGAGCGTACGGTCTAGTAAAGTTGGTAGATGAAGCAGGGCGTAGGATGAGGTATTAAAGTTGCAGAGATCATGCATTTCAACGTCATTAGAAGGTGTCCGCGGGTGATTTCCACAGGTGGGTTATCTCCTGTGAATAGGTTAGTGGTGGCATGGTTGGCAGGTCTCTGTGAGGATTCTAGTGGCGATTCGGTAGGAGGCAAAATGTGTGAATGATGCTAGAGAATTTGAGTATTTAGGGAGTGCTAGCAAGAGAATTTGGAAGAATTGGACGGATTGGTTGAGCAAGATCGCATTATCAAAGGAAAAAGGATCTCGACAAGGTCTAGAGTGGTGCAAGGAGTAGCTTTGGGCTAAGTGGGGGAGTCCCACCATCTGCAGTTGGGTTGCAGGATTGTGTTATCACAGGGTTGCAGATTGTCGGCGTGTTGGCAAGTTATTACAGCTAAGGGAAAGGATTAAAATGGTGATTGTGCATGGGATTTGATGAATGTTTGCAAAAGTTGGCCTTCTCGGGCCAGGGTTAGGCTTTGGAAGATTCAGAATTTATGCTTAAGGCATGGGAGAGTTGTAAGGATAGTGACTCGCTCATGTGTTTCCTTGAAAGGGGTGTTAATGTGCTAGAAGAGCCTTGGAGTTGATTGTATTCGGGGCCAGTCAGAGTGGGTGACTCTCAATAACGGCCCTAGTGAATTCAAAAGTTAAGAATGCGGCGTTTAAGGGTTTCAGGCAGCAGTATGATCGAGAATCGAGCTTTTGCAGAGTAATTTCTGAGAAGAAGGAAGATGGTTGGAATATTCTATGATATGTTTCAGCATGCAAGATAGTATTGGAGGAGTGAGAGAATAAACTCCGGATTATTGAAAGATTATCAGAAGGGTATGAGACAGGTTGTAGGATTTAGGCAGCATAGTCTCGTGAATCAAGGCCACTCGGGATGAGTGAGGGTTGAGTTTGCTATGAGTTGAAGGAAGTTGCTATTATTCCTGAGGCAATTGAAGTTGATTAAAAGAAAATAGATTGATTATCCATGGTTGAAATGGCACATTTACGGCAGTGATCGGTTCCTTTGATGTGATTAAGTTATGCATGTGGTTTGTGCCGGGCTTGTTGGCCGTCGTAATGGATTGCATGTGGGAGCATTAAGTATTATAGCCTGTCAGGTGTAGGCGGATCCCGGAAGGGTTATGGTGGTATAGACTACTACTTAAGGATTTGCATGTTGAGTGATTGTGGGAATTCACTCGTGTGTTGAAATGGTACTCCTGAATTGAGTTAAGTAAAAGGTTTCTATATGATGAAGTGTTCACCCTATTGGTGGTTCAGAAGTTATGATGGATTTCTTGTGCTACCTCATATCGGTATGTTACGTGCGGGAAGCAGTACGTAACTGGGAGTAAGAATCGAGATTGTGGTTTGGTGTTAACAAGGATGTCATGAGCTCGGAAGAGTAATAAAAAGAGATTCGAAAGTTCAGAGTAAGCTGGTGTTATCTTCAGTGTCGCCTGAGATTGATATTCGGTGGAAGAGGCTTTGTACCCGGGTCATGGGTTCTTGATGTGTCTTGTTGCCTTGTGTGGAAGGTCGTGGAAGCATGACCGCGAAAAGATTGTATAAGTGTGACATGTAGTCACTTGATGGATTGAATATTTGGACTGAGTATAAAGAAGTGCAATATTGCTTAATTGAGAATTTATGCCTGGGAGGCGTTCAGTTCATTTAGTTGTGGATTGTGGGGTGTTTGTCCCGGCTATGATGGTTGTTCTTGTGTATTATGAGAGAAAGAGGGTTAATATGGACCCAGGTAAAAGCTATCAGCTTAGTTTGGTGCGAGCAAGGTGACTCGATGTTTGTGGATGGATTTAAATATGATTATGGGCTCCGTATGAGCTAGGCATGTTTTTCAGTAGAGCGCTTTTCATGGAAAGGTATTAGAACTTCGGATGTTGTTCTGTCTTCGTCAAATTCATGTGTTATTATGATTGTGCCGTGTGAGTTATGAAATGGCTTGATAATTACCAATGTGTTGGGGTTCCGCATAGTGGGGATGTTATGTGAGCAGGATAGCTCTTGAGATCCAGAGTGTATATATATATATATCGCACCTCAGTTGTGCTTGAGTCTTGTAGCCTACAGCTTTATCAGTCTCCATAGGAAGGTATTATGCACTTAGCGTGCTTATGATCGATATTCAGTAATTTGTAATAGTGAGCAAATCAGCTCTGTATATATATCTTCTTATGTAAATTTTATGTGTGGATCGGGTGGCACGTCGCCACGGGTATGTTATTCGGATCGGGTTGCACGCCGCAACAGTGTGATGATGAGTAAGGTTCCTATATTTATTTTCTTGTGTTTTACTCCCTATTTCTGATAAGAATTCATATTAGTTGCGTGAGTTGAATATTTATTTCCTGAGTCGTTTCTTATTATCATGTTCGAGTTATGGTCTATTGGCACGATGTGGTATCATGTGTGGCTATTGGTCACGTTTGGGGTGATTTGTTGTCTGGGCAGTTCATACTGGGTGAGACGAGATTATTGGATTAGGGATTAGTGCGATAAGGTTATGTGAAATGTATATTAAAGAAGAAATACCATTATTCAGGTTCATAATGAAGTGATGATTCTAGTAAAGATGAGGTATTCGAGGATTTGTTAACTCTGCAGTTGGGTATGAATTTCTGCACATTTCCTCTGTTGCGGTGGTATCGTTAGCATTATAGCAGGATGTATGTATATTTGTTATGAGGTGCATCGGGAGCACCAGATTCATGAAATTTTGGCTATTAAGGTTTAGGGGTGGTCAGATGATGAGTTATGCGGTGCATGGTGCTGATTCAGAAAAGGCATGTAGTAATGTTCTAGTATGTTATGTGGTAGTTGATACGGTGTTTATATGTTGGAACTAGGCCTGGCAGAGAAATTTCAGGTGCTTGAATGAATTCTGAGCTTATTATATGAATATAAGAAGAAATGTTCAGATTTGATCAAGCTAATGTACTCAACTGGGTGGTGGTAGCACGGGTAAGTGCTCGAGGTGTTAAACAGCGATTTCAGATAACTCCAGAGCAGTTCTTATCATGTTCGAGGGCGAACGTCGGTTTAAGTGGGGGAGAATGTAACGACCCGACCGGTCATTTTGAGCTCTAGCGCGTTGTTCAGCAGTTTGAGGCCGTGAGCAGCTTCGTTTCAGGTATTATGACCCGATGGCGTGGTCGGAATTGAATTTCAGGAAGTTTAGAATAGATTTGGAAAGAAAATTCTCATTTCAGAAGCCTTATTAAGTTGGAAGAATCAACTAAGATTGGAATTTTGAGTAAACGACCTCCTAATCAGGATTTGAAGGTTCTTACAGGTTTGTATGATGATTTTGAACTTGGGTGTATGTCCGGATCAGGATTTGGATAACCGGGGAGCGTTTCGACGTATATTATGGAAGTTAGCATTTTAGAAGAATGTCATAGATTTGGGCTTCAAGTGTATTTCAGTGTTTTGATGTCCGTTTGGGATTCCGAGTCTGGGAATAGCTTCGTATGGTGATTCTGGAGTTGGGAGTGCGATCGAAAGTGAATTTGGATGTCCGTAGGTCATTTTGAAGTCATTTGGCTAAAGATAGAAATTTGAAGGTTTTTGAGAAATCCGACCGGAAGTGGAAGTTTCGATATCGAGGCCGGAATGCGATTCCGGAAGTTGGAGCAGGTTCGTAATGTTGAATATGACTTGTGCGCAAAATTTGGGGTCAATCGGGCGTGATTTGATAGGTTTCGGCATCGTATATAGAAGTTGGAAAATTCTAAGTTCATAAAGTTGGGATTTGAGTGCGAGTCGTGGTTTCGATGTTGTTTGATGTGATTTGAGACCTCGAGCAAGTCCGCATTATTTTTTTGAATAGGTTGGTATAATTGGACGGGATCTCGGGGGCCTCGGGTGGATTCCGGGTGGTTAACGGATAAAGTTGAGAGTTTGAAGAAGGCTGGAATTGCTGTCATCTGGTGTGATCCGCACCTGCAAGGATTTGGCCGCAGGTGCGGAGCCACATGTGCGATATTTGGCTGGAGCCAAGGAGGCCGCAGGTGTGGGAGATTTGGGCGCACCTGCGGAAGCGCAGGTGCGATAATGGGACCGCTGGTGCGGAAATCGGCCTGGGTTGAATGTTTTAAAACAAGGATTTTGGTTCATTTGTCTTCATTTCTTCTTAGGCTTAGGCGATCTTGGGAGGCTTCAAAGAGAGGATTCCTTCATGCAATGTCAAGGTAAGTAAATCCTTCATGCTTCTAAGTTAAATACAAGATTATATGCATGGATTAGGCATGGAAATTGGTAGGAACTTGGGAAATATTGAAGAAACCTAGAAAATGGAAATTGGGATTTTTAGCCACGAATTAAGCATGAATAATTGAGTAAATTGTATATTTGAGTTAGTAAGGCTATGGGTAGAATATATCTTCGAGAAATTTCGGATTCCGGGCACGTGGGCCTGAGGGCATTTCACTAAGCGGGGTTGGGAAATTATATAATTTGGAATGGTTGCAAATATTAGAGTATATTTTCATTGGGTTGTCATTGTTTGGATAGTTTTGGGGCGTTGTGCATCTGTTTGGAGTCATCAGAAGGGCTTGGAGGCCGGTTATGAAAATTTCGGAGCGAGGTAAGTCTCCTTTCTAACTTTGTGAGGGGGAATTGTCCCCCCTAGGTGAATTAATTAAGTATGTGTTACTATCTGCGGGAGCTACGTACGCACGAGGTGACGGGAGTCCGTGCGTAGCTACTATTATGCCATGTTCGGGTAGTCTAGGACCCACTAACATGCCTTATGTGTAGGGGTGGGCATATATCGGGTAAACCGATGACCCGAACCATTAATTCTTAATTCTTTATTGGGTTATTGGTATTGGGTTATTGGGTTAACGGTTGGGTAGCGGATCAAATTATTTTTTTTGTTGGGTTATCAATTCGGGCTTGGTTTGCAATTCTGTTATTGGGTAAAAACCGATAACCCAATAAGAATGAATTAATTTACTAATTTACCCTTAAGTATATACATACTGCACGAACCAAACTTAGGGGATGGGAATAAACAAAACAAAGAAAAGCAAAAGGTAAACAAGTCAGTAGGGAATATTAGAAGGATATTTGTAGTATTTAAATACGTACTGTGGAATTATAAGTTCGTGTCCTAATTTGGTAGACATAGCGACATATAGATTTGGAGAAAACTTAATGCTGATAACTGTGTCATTTCATTAATATGATAAATAGGCCAAATCCCTACTAAAACGACAATAATTATAAAAGTCACTAATGGCATTTGCCTTATTACAATCGAATTCTAAAATGAATCTAAAAATAAGTAAATATCAATCCTAATCTACTCGGTCCCATAGGGACCTTCCCCAAGCTTGGCCTTCTTGGCCCCATCAATCAGATTCACCAGGTCGCGTACGTCCAAGAGTAGATATGCCCTTGCTAGATACCCTCCTTCATTTCCTTCTGCGTTCTGACAATCCGAGACCCTTTTCCTCATCTTTCCCTCAAGTTCCATCAAACCCTGCTCCAAATACTCCAACCTTTATGTTGATTTAGTAGCGATTCCCCTCCATTCGTTGATTACTTCCATGTCCACTTTATGTTGTTCCATATGCCTGGCCTCAAATTCGAATTAATATTCAGTAAAGTTTTGATTTTTTTTTATAATTGTAAAAAAGGTACTTTTATGGGAAATAAATATGGTAAAGAGGTAAATGGGAGTTTATTATTATTTGAGTGAAGTTCTGGCTGACCTAGTTCCATGATAGGCGCCATCACGACTGGCCTGGATTTGGGGTCATGACAATATGCTTGTATAAAATCAGCCCTAAGCATGAATTTCTAGTGCACACGTAAGAAATGTAAATCTAGAAGCATGGTATCTACCCTTTAACATGGATAGCCTATATAACTAACCCCCCTTTCACTATCCATTCCCAAATATCTATTTACAAATTATTACAGGCCGGGAATTATGAATTACACAACCAAAGGAAAAATAAGAAGTTACTTCTATAGGGAGCCTTCAATTAGGCCCAGATATTCCAAACCTCAATGCCTTTGGTGTTTTATAGTCTTTCATAGTCCGGGTGTGTCAGAGCTCCCTAAGGACCTCAAGGGCTTCCGGGCAGTGCTCACACCCAGACATAGTCAAAATAGAGTAAGTGCAGTATGGAATGGCCAGCCTCTGTGTGTCAAAGTTCAGAGGGAGCTCAAAGGTCCCAAGGCAATGCTCACACAGAAAGGGCAGAACCTAGACTTCTAAGAGTATATATGAGAGTGTTTTTTATTTTTAAAAGAGGTTTAAGTAAGAAAACAGCCTTGAGAAAAGGTAAGTAAGAAAACAGTTTTGAAGAGTAATGTACTAGGTTAGATTAACACCTAAAACAACTAAGACCATGATTAAACTAATGCACCAGTCATAGGCATGGAGATTCACGTATTAAGTAGGTGCTAAGTATACAGAAACATACTGGTCATAAGCAAATAAAGCCTAACTTAACATGCAGATGGGAGTTCAAGATCCTAGATACATGCTGAATAATAAGTAAAAGCAAAGTAGAAGCATACTGAATTACAACAGTGATAGAAACATGTTGGTTTGAGGACTGAAATCTAAATTAGAACATACCAGTGAAGTGAAGAAAGAAGTAACACAAATAGGAAGTAGGAGATGCACAATAGTTAGCCTTGGCTTGCAGCCGGCTAACTTAGAATAGTAGTAGTTAGCACAGAAGAGAGAGCAGATAGTTTTTTTTTTAATTGTGAGAGAGAGGGATTTTGAACAGATCAGTTCGTCTTTCTTTCTGTCCTAAAGAGAGCATATCTATAATAGTTTTAAGCCTAGGTAAATAAGGTAGGAATCATGTTAGCATAAAAATTGGAATTCATAATCAATCAATCAAGAAATTAAGGCAAGTACTCCCTTAAGTTAAGGGAATTAATTCAAACGGTAAGGATTAGGTAGCAAATAAGGCAAGAAGGAACAGTTCATGATTAATAAGGAATGAATCAAATTTGTTCAATAATTATAAGAACTCAGAACCAGTAAAATAAGAATCAACCCAAGTTTTCCCTTAGTTGAGGGAGTCATTTCAAACGGTAAGGAATAAGTGGCAAATAAGGAAACAATTCACATAGGGGGGTATAAGGTAATAATTCAAACATTGCAAGTACAACATAAGTAATTAGGGCTAGGTACCTAGGGTCTAATTAAGGAAATAATAGTAGCAATCAATTAATAGCGTAGTCAACCACAAAATAAGGTGACATAATGATTTAAAGTTGTAAAAAGCAAGGAAAGTAGTCGGAAATCAGTAAATAGTATCCACACAAGAAATCAGGGATTCAAAATTGGTACTAATTAAGGGGAGGCCTCATGTATCTAAGGAAACATTCAGAATCAGCAGAGGATATCGTATGAAAAATCAGTATAGTATTACTCACAAGCATTCAGGGATTCAAGACAATAATGATTCAAGCAGGGTGAACACATAAGAAGCAGTAGAATAAAGGACCCAATAGCATAGTGAAGCAATAATCACAAAGAAACAAGGATTACTCATGGGAAACAAACACACATACAAATCGAAATAAAAAGACACAGAATTTAGAACACAGTGTTAAAACTAAAGTTTTAAAATAATAAATCATGATAAAAAGTGATAAAACGTTTAAGCATATGATAAAAATCACTTGAACTTTGAGAAATCGTTTGAAGAAAAGGTTTCGGTAACCCTAAGTGAAAAACTTATTTTAAAAATGGAAAACCTTTAAGAAAAAATGTAATAATACTCGTAATAAACCCGGATCTAGTGTAGATCTAAGAGAATAGGAAGTTTCAGATTTTAGGGTTTTACAGAAAACCTCTGAGAGGACAAAAAAGAATCTCGAACAACAATGGCTTGAGCCTCAGAGGTCATAGCCTTTCTCAGAATCAAGCTTTTGGAGGCTTGAAGTGAATAGGGACACCAGGGGTATAAGCAGACAGGTTCTCGCCCTTTGAGGGCCTTAGGGAGGACATCACCGGCATAGGAGAGCCCTGAGGCAAAAGGACGAAGGCGTCAAGGTCTCCGACAAAGGGGTGGCCGGAGAAGATGAAGGAGTTCATCAGAACTGAAGAGACGGAAGTCTCCAAAAGAGACCAGAGAGAGAGATGAGAGTAGAGAGATGAGGGGTCGTGAGAGAATAAGGGGTCGGATAGGGGGTAGTTTGGGTTTAATTATGGTAACAAATATCTGAGCCGTTGATCTAATTTGATCAATGGCTCATATTGGTTTGAAATTGGGCCGGGTAAGGATTTGGGTTTTGGGATGGGTAGATTGGGTTAAATAAATCAGGTGGGTTGGGTTTAGAGTTAGGCTATAATTTAAATAAATGTGGCTAATTATTAAATACCCATTAAAATTAAATAAATAATTAATAAAATAGCTAATAATCATACAAAAAATGAAATTGAGGTTAAATAAGTACAATTAAGTTAATTAGATAATATAGAAAATATAAAACGACTAATCAGTGATTAAAATGGTATAAAATATATGATTAGGCTATAATTGTAAAATTTCTGTAATTATAATTAATAATGCCAAAATTGGCTAATTTATGAAAGAATTAAATCTTGACCGGACTAGAATGGTATATTGAGCTAAGAAATAATTTTAAATTACTTGTAAAGCAATTTATGAATAGTTATTGAATATAAAACACTAAATAAATTGGTAAAATTATGAAAAAAATGCCAATTATTATGAAAAGTAATTTTGAGGTATATATGCAAATTTTAAAAAAATAGTTTGAGGAAAAATTGGGTATCAACAGGGCCCTGGAGGAGGAATTGGTAGTGTCGAGTACATTGGATGAGGGCTCCAAAAACAGCTCGGACAGCAGCGAAGGCGATGAGTAGATCTTTTGCCTTTTTCATTTTTTCCTTTTTTTTTTGTATATGGGACCCTTCTGGGGAATTTTTGTAAAGAACACCTTTGTAAATATATTTTTTGAAATGGAATATCTCTTGTCGTATATCGTACAAACTTTGTCCCGCAACTTTTTACTTTTATGCTTCGACTCTTAGAATCCTTGGAACTTGCACTCGCAATAGTAGATCCCCTCGAGATCGGACACCTTTTAGAGGCTAGGTCGGCATGTGAGCTTCGATCACTCGAATGCCGTATGACGGTATCATTTATGTGACGTGACCTAAAGTGACCAAGGTGGCCCTACTGGTACACTTCCCCAAATGTTATGACGACTTTGTCAGAAATTGAATGGCCTTTAAAGTGGTTGGTTAGCCACCTTTCGCTCTACGTATATTCTTGCTTCTTCTTCATTCTAACTCTTGCATCTTTGCAAAAACTTAGCTTTCCTTTCAACTTTCTCATCCCTTTGCCATTTTTGTGAAAATTTCTTTCATTACTTCTTATTCATCTATGCTTGAGTAGTTATGGCTGCCGCCCGAATCTGTTCAGCAAGAAGAGGGAAATTATTCCTCTACTCCTAGCCTGGCCGGTGGTACACCGTCGGCGTATGGTGAGCTAACCTCGTACTGCTTCACTCCGAGGAAAGACTTTGCATTAGAGAAACCCTTCGATGCCCCGGGCCATCGAGACCATGCTTCGAGGTTTGTCCGATCGATAGAAGAAAACCACCTTGAGGCCGTGAGGAGAGACTATGGCTGGGNGGGGGGGGGGGGGGACGTGATGCTGCAGATACCCTCTCGAGAAGAGAACGTCATGATTTATGCAGAGGGATTCTTGATCGTGTATACGTACCCGTTTACATTAGGCCCCCTCAACCGACTTGTGCTCGAAATTTGCAAAAGGTACCGAGTCACCCTGGCACAGATTCATCCGTCCTTTTGGCAGATAGTGCTGATGATGAGGTATTTTACCAAAAAGGCTGAGCTCGAGTTTACCCTAAGCCACCTTATTAGATTATAGCGGCCTCAACATTGTCAAGGACTGATTGCATTACGACGCCGGTCCACCAGGCCTTTCATTGCCAGCGATGATGAGGACCGAAACGGAGGGTGGATGAGTCGGTTTTCTTGAGTGAGGATCATCGATATCATTCCAACGGAGTTCTTGCCATTTCCTGAAAAATGGAACTTCAAAAATGTCGTACCTTTTTGTTCTTATTGATTTATATGAGTGTTCATTTTTTTCTCTTTTTCAGCGGTCCCGTGGGTGCTGGGGAAGGTCCCTGACCTTGCAGACTGGACTCGAAGTCTGGCATCTTCCTCAACATATGACGAACGCAAGTGGCGTGATCTCTCGAAGGGAAGATGGGAAGAAAAGTACCACGGTATGAGCCGTGTGGTATCCCTTTTGATCAACGTTTCCTTTTGTGCGTACTAACTTTGTCACCGCAGGTGTTGGTGGGTTTTCCGAAATGAGATCGTGCCTCTTCATGGAGAGGGAAGGCCCGAGGGAGGACAATAAGCGAGAAAGATCCTCTATAGAGGAGGACATTCTCAATGAGGCGGGGCCTTCTTGGAGACATAAAGGAGATGTCGTTGTTGAGGAGAGCTTTATATACGTCGGTCATTCTGAGGACATCAGCTCTCCTCTTGAGGATGATTCTTTGTCTACGGCTCGAGCTGGGGGCCCTTCCGAGGTTGTCGATTCTATCAGGCCTGAGACCTTTAATTTCGAAGAAGAGGTTCCCCGAGAGAGAAAGAGAAAGAGTCCTCCACCATCGTCTACTTCTGTCCTCGAAGGTACTTCGAGGGATGCTGGGACCAGGGGCCACCCAGACCAAGTGAGGTTTCGAGTGGACATACTCCTATTCAGAGCGATTCAACTGGGGCCGATCGGGCCAGGCCAGTAGATGTATGTTCAACTTTTAAGGAGGCCCAGCGGCTCTGCTCTGAGGTGAGTTTTCATCGGCCTTGTTGGATTTTTAGCTATGAATCTTCATTCTTTGAACTGAAGTTTCTCTTTTGTAGGTTTTTGACAAACTCAAGTTCGAGTTGCTCCGATGTGAGACCCAGTTGCGGGAAGCTTTGGTTAAGGAAAAATCTCTCAAGCTTCTTTGCAATAAGAAGACAAAAGAGTTGATACATCTTCAGGAGGAGATGCATCGGAGTCGGAATTGCGAAAGCAATCTCAAGCGTTAGATAACCCTTACCCTGAAAGGGTACGTGCTTCCTTTCTAGCTTTTGGGAACTAATTCTTTGGTGCTTCAACTGCAGGGAAAGACGGGAAGTGTTGGAGCGCCTTTGGGGCGAAGTCGGGCAAGTTAGTTCTGAGTGCCAAGTGTTGAAGCCGCAGGTAATCGTACATGTTGCGGCCCAAAGGAATGCTTTAGCCAAGGCTACTGCCCTTGAGATACAACTTCGTAATGCCCGAGAAGATAGCTCAATTCAATCGAGGAGGATTGCTAAGCTCGAGACTGATCTTCTAAATATGAAGTCCGAGGTCGTGGACGCTTGGGCTGGAGCTGAAGAAGTTCGTGCAAAGGCCGATAAGAAGGTGGTCGTTTATTTGAAAGATATTGCCGATGCTCCGGCTGAGCTAAAAGGAGATTTCAAGAGAGAGATGATGGGCAATGAGTATGCCCAATGCAAGTCTCGGAGGGAGAACCTCGAAGAGATACATGCTAGGGGCTTTGACCTCTCGGAAGAGATAAAGCAGGCCGATGCGGATGAGATTGATGCCAAGTTTTTCCTTTCTTCTCGATCTGATGCTGATATTTGAAGGCCACCGTGGGAGCTGGTCCGAGGGGCCTTTGAGGGAGCTAGTCCCGAGAGTAGACTAGACTTTCTGCTTTGTTGTTTGCATAAGACTCCTGTGGGAGTGTTGTAAATATGTATTTGTAATGCACACACACACACTATATGTATATATATATATATATGCATTAAAAATACATATATATATATATATATATAAGAGATTCTTTGGTTTGATTTGCTTGCCGATAGTTAGCCCAATGAATTGGACTTTGAGATGAAACCCTTGGGGTCATAAATTGGCCCTGAGGCTTTTTAAGCTGGTGACTTAGGCTCTTACACTTTTGGTCGGTACGACCTTCGATGTAGCTGGCGACTTGGGCTCTTACGTATTTTTCCTTGAGGCGATTTTAGTTAACCGTATCGGGCTTAGTCTCCGAGTCGGGTTCCGACTCGAGCTCAACAACCCTCAAGTTCTCAAATCGGCCCTGAGGCGCTTTGGGTCGGTATGACCTGCAGCTGGCGACTTGGGCTCTTACGCTGTAGGTCGGTACGACCTTTGATGTATCTGGCGTCTTGGGCTTTTATGCTTTTTTGGCCCTGAGGCGCTTTAGTTAACTGTATTAGGCTTAGTCTCTGAGTTGGATTTTGACTCGATCTCAACGACCCTCAGGTTTTCAAATTGGCCTTGAGGAGCTTTGGGTCAGTATGACCTGTAGCTGGTGACGTGGGCTCTTATGCGTAAGGTCGATACGACTAGCTGGTGACTTGGGCTCTTACGCTTTAGGTCAGCATGACCTTTGATGTAGCTGGCGACTTGGGCTCTTACACTTTAGGTTGGCACGACCTTTAACCGGTTTTTTCAAAGTTTTTTGAAGTAATTCGAGGCCTGTGATTTTATAGCAACAGTCGGACGTCTCCGAGTCGCGTTGGTTTGGATAGAGCCTTATAACAGTGGTCATTGTATTTGGCCGTAGCCTTTTAGTCTCCAAGTGAGATAGCCACGACGTCTATATCAAGGGTATGCCTTTTGGGTCTTACAAGTTTGATATATAGACTTGACTTTGATATGGGGTTTATGCCTTTTTTAAGGTCTTACAAGTTTGTGCATAACCTGAGGCACTTTGGGTAGGTATGACCTGTAGCTGGAGACTTGGGCTCTTACGCGTAAGGTCGATAGCTGACGACTTGGGCTCTTACTCTTTAGGTCTGTACGACCTTGCCTGAGGTCTTACCGTTTTGATGTTGCTAGCCCTGGGGTCTTACGACCATGAGTCGACTGTCGAGGTCAGTCCTTCAGTCAGAGTTGATATTGCCTCATGGAGGGCTTATGTCGTAGATATTGCCTCTTGGAGGGCTTATGAGTTCGAAGTTGCCGGCCCTGAGGTCTTACGGCTTCGAGTTAGATGACTTGATGAGCCGACTGTCGAGGACAGTCCCCGAGGTGGAGTTGATATTGCCTCGAGGAGGACTTATGAGCTTGAAGTTGCCGGCCCAGACGTCTTATGGCTTCGAGTTTTTGGTGACTCGATGGAGTGACTATCAAGATCCTGAGTGCTTGATAAATTTTTGGCCCTGGGGCTGTCTTTTATGAAAATAGCAAACTTCTTTGATGTGCGAAATGCTTTGATTATAGAAGGTACTTCTATGATTACTTGGTACAAGTATACATGTTTTTACCATCGAGGGTTCGATTATTCTATGCGGATACGATTTATTCGACCGTTTTATCTAATACATCGTTCTCTTGTCGAGACCCTCTTTGGCATATTTCAGTGATCTCCTGGGGGGATGCCCCTCAATATTCGAGTTTGATCAAAGAGAAGCCTTGAATACTTGGTGATATCTTCTTAGGTAGCATATGGATGTTGCCTCGTTAAAAACCTTGCCGGTAAAACCCTTTGGATAAAATCTGACGTTATGGGAAAAGAGCGCAACGCATGCTTTAAAACCCAAGGCCTTCGAGCTGGGGGTGCTTCGAATACTATCAATCGAACACCTGCACGCAGGTTAGCGTAAAGTGTGAAAGAAAAAGGGAGAGGGTTGTACCTTAGCTGCAATGGCGTTCGAGCCTTGATATGCTTTGGTTATCACAGTCCTTTGCTCGTTCCTACGAGGATGTAGTTTGTGACTATTACTTGGTTGTTTGCTTGTTTTTTGGCTCATTCGATGTAGAAGGTGTCGATGCCATATCGTGCAGTGCGAATATTTCTTTCACTGCGTGCTGCTCTCCGTATACTATTTTTACTCCATCCTTCGTAAGAAACTTCATTATTTGATGAAGGGTTGACGGACCGCCCTCATATTGTGAATCCATGGCCTTCCAAGCAATGATCGTACCTCATGTCACCTTCAATGACATGAAACTTGGTATCCTGAATTGTGTCGGCCACGTTGACTGGGAGGATGATTTCCCCTTTCGTTGTCTCGCTTGCCATGTTGAATCCGTTGAGGACTGGAGAGGCGGGCACGATCTGGTCGAGCAACCCGAGTTGCTCTACCACCCTCGACTGAATTATGTTGGGCGAGCTACCTGGCTCCACAAGCACACGTTTAATTTGAAACTTATTCAAAATAAAAGAAATTACCAGTGCGTCATTATGAGGTTGAGATAAGGTCTCGATGTCCTCTTCGCTAAATGAAAGGGTGTCTTCAGTTATGTAGCTCCGAGTTCATTTTTCCCTGGTGATGGATACTTTCATTTTCTTAAAAATGGGTCCCTAAGGGTCGTCGACTCCACCAATAATAATGTGGATGACGTGTCGTGGTTCTTCTGTTTCATTTTTCTTGTTTGCCTCTCTTTCCCGAAATTGGTTTTTAGCTCGATCGCCGAGGAATTCTCGAAGGTGCCCTTTGCTGATCAGTCGAGCCACCTCTTCTCGAAGCTGTCTGCAATCTTCGGTCCTGTGACCGTGGGTATCGTGATTGATTGCGCTCAACTATGTCTTATAGAAAGACTAAACGGGCGCTGCAAATATAATCTGGGGTATTACA
>ML377056.1:0-44131 GCA_005239525.1 Nicotiana knightiana | reverse complement strand
TCGGGGGGGGGGGGAGGTGAGGGGAGGTTTCATGGGGCACGTTGATCGCGTCCAAATGCACACCTCAAAAGTGGTATGAAACGGTCGTTTGTAATTGTAGAAACCCAATTAAGAGTCGGGGTCGAATCCACAGGGAGCTAAGATGGGTGTTAGGAGTATATATTTCAATGTGAGTGATTGAATTATCGAGATTGCACTTCCACAAAAAGATTGATTTTCTATTTCTAATTTTACATTGATTGCAAATTAAAGAAAGAAGACTAGAGATAACTGTTTTTGAGGTTTTTCCAAATTGATAAAAAGCATAGGGTTGTGACCATTGCCTAGGTGTTTGCCTAATGAAATAAAGATTTTAATGCTTGTTCTGTTGACTGGGGTGTATTATAGCTATCAACTCTAAATTATCCACTCAATACCTCTCGGTCAGAGAGTGATTTTGCCCAATTTAGCTTTCTCAAGACCAAATGGGTGTCACATAAAATAGTTGATAAAAGCTCAAGTCGGGTTATTACTATCTCTAGGTTGAAACCTTTAGTTGGGTGAATCAATCTCTCAATTGACCCAATTTCTTGTTAGCCAAGTTATCCTAGACTAGGTCTCTTTTTATCAAGAAAGTCAAATAGGCATGAACTAATATTTGCCACCATTAATTCCTCAAATTAAAGCATGAACTAGGCTAAATAATAAACATCCAATCATAAACAAGCACTAATTTAGTTACACATAAGGTTAACACATAGGGTTGAGTCACAACCCTAGTTAAATTTAGCTACTCATACTTGAGTTTGAAGATAATGAAGAAGAAAAACTAGTTAAACTCATATTAAAATATTAAAATAGCTAAATCTATTGTAAATTACACTAAAGCAAAGCAAACTTCCAAAACTGGTAAAGAAAAATGGCTACAGTGTTTACAAAGGTTCAAACTTAACCTAATTTCGTGAAACTCTTCTATTTATTAAGTCTGAAAATCTCGGACAAAAATTCCCCTCGGGAGGTTCTGCGGCTGCACTATTTTATGTGCTGTCTGCATATTTCTTCATCTTGGCAGAAAGTGGAGTCTTGCGCCCGCACATTTCTAACTGCGATCGTGAGGCAATCTTCTTCGATCCGCACAATTAAGTCGGCGACCGCTAGCCAATCTTATGCGGTCCGCACAATTAAGTTTGCAGCCGCAAGACACTTCTTCTGCGATCACACAATTCTTTTGTGGTCCGCGATTCCAAAGACCCGGGACTTGGAAATTTACACACTATCTGTTCTTGAATCCTAGCCCAGCTTTTGCTGCCCGCACAATTCATGTGCGGTTCCCAATTTGCCCAAGTATTTGCTGAGTTTTCCTTCTATGTTTGCGACCGCATGTGGAATTCTGCGGTCCGTAATTTCTTCTGGGGTCACAGAACCCTTCCTGTGGACCGCTCATTGTGTGCTTTTGTGCTCATTGTATCCTTGTGCTTGGACTACTCCTCTTTGAGTCGGATTTCGTCTCGGGAGCCCAACTTCTAGCATTCCTACAATTTTGTACAATTTCATTCGTTCCGGAAATATAATTCAATGCTTTTAGACTAAAGCAAATGTTAAAAGACGCTAATAAGTAGTCAAAATCCTTACTTGTCACATGTGAACCCATCCCCCCCTCCCTAAATCATGTATAGTAATGTTATATTTTTTCAATTTTTTTAAATACATGTTGTGCATCCATGCTCAAAGTATTATATGATGTGATGATTATTGGGTGTATCTCTAGGTGAAGTTGTATGTTCAAATCTTATGACAATCTTGTTATTTTTCTCTTCTTTTTTTTTCTAGAACTAGACGTCCACGGGATATGGGCGTGTCTAATAATGTTAGTTTTTGCGTATTAAGTAAGTACTATTTCTTTTTATTTCCTTTTTGTTTGATTTATTCTTCAATTTTTTTACACATTTAAATTCCTATTCTTCTTTGATCGCTGAAAATCTTATATGGTTAAGTGGATACGCCTCTGCTTAGGCCCTCACTTGGCCATGAATTTTGCCGTGGCTCTTCCGCCAGTTTTCTTTGTCCTCGTCCCTGTTGACGCTGCTACACCTTTTCATATTCAACCCGACAGGCAATGACATCCTTCTTTGTGCGTTTATCAATCAAATCTTTGAGTACTTTTTTTTCCACCAAAAAAAAAGAAAAAAGAAGAAAAAATACAATTATGAAAGAACAAGGATAAAAGGAAAGGGAGAAATTCTTTTTAGACTGTTAAGTACGTTAAGAAAAGAGTACAGATAGTGGAAAGGGAGTAGTTTTCTTGGTATTAGGCAATTAAACTTTTAGTGACGTTTACTCTCAAGTTAATGAAGGCCATCATCACCAGAATCAATTCAATCCTTCAGCGGACATTTTGTTCAACTTGATAAGCCTAACAAAAACAGAGAACTTTTAAACTATTGCTATTGGCGTACAATAGAAATTTTATACTATCAAGTTATCTTTATTGTTGTAACAGATTACTTGTTTTATTTTTGAAATAACTATACTATTGTTGTTTACCCTTAAAATTGGATAACAATTAAATTTGTAAGTGGTTTTAAGGATATGTGATTTCACTTGGCACAAATTGAGAAATATGAGAACTAATGTTAGAAATTAACTGTAAAAGTAAAGCAAACCAATGTAGTATGCAACTGTTGCCCTCGAGTTAGGTCACCCTCGAACCAACTCAGTGTATTATTGCAAAAGCAAGAACTGAACAACAGAATAAGAGAGCTTAAGAGAGAATATGTATTGTATTGCTTTGTTATGCGTGAATATAATGATTACAAAATGACTGGAACCCCCTTTATATAGTAGGAGAATTCTACTTATGGTATAATTCTAAATACAGAAGGAAATCTCATGATTGGCTAAATAACCGGTTTTGATTTGATACGTGTCGAGATTTTCGCCACGATCCTTGATCGATCACGGATATCTCGGCTTCCCGTTATTTGACTCAGCAGGCTTTCTTTGGTCTCACTCGATGCCTATCCCGTTCGGTCTCGATCTCGGCTGGTCTCGATCTCAATTGGACCTCGAATTACGAGCTATGTAATGTATCTTCATGTTATGATCTGATATAATATGGGACCGAACCCTGGCCTGCCATCTTGGTCTCGATTAACCATACAAAATCGGGCGAGCCTAGTTTTGACCGTATATAGATAGTCCCCTCGTTTCTCAGAAATAAGATGATCGACATGAATTCTCGAGCTTCATCTTTTCGACTAATGACATCATTGACTAGCTCGATCGTGACGTAAGAAACAAAATGTCCCGTCGGTTCAGTAACCAAGGCATTAAATGCCCGTCAAGCGCTGGCCGGCCACTAGGTGACTTTGAACCGTCGCCTCCAACCTATAAAACTTCAATTCTTTCTTCATTCAAACCTTTACAACCATCACCTTCTCTACTTTTTCTCTTAAAGAATTCTTGCTTCTCACTTTTCATACCCAATTTTCCTGAATTTTTGTCGATTTCTTCACTTTCTATCTCTCACAAATGACAAAGATATCCAAAACTGTGCCCCAAAAAGAGGCTCCGTCTTCATCGTGCTCTGCCGGCGATGCAAGCTGCGACAGAGTCCCACCTTGAGGAATATGTTCCGACGGGGTGCCCGACGGTTGCCAATTTCAAGATAGAGAAGACCCCTTCGGTACCGGGCCAGTGCGAACCGATGTCAAGGTACATCTGCACCATCACCGACGACCTTCTCAACAAAGTTAAAGAGGAGTGCAACTGGGTAAACAAGAACGTGGTCGTTCCTTCTTCTGAGGAATCTATCACCACATACTAGTGGGGTATCTAAGTGTTTACACTTACTCTTTTACGTTTAGTACCCTAGACCCTGTAATAATTGCCTTCTGCAAAAGGTACAATGTTACCTTGGGCCAGATTCACCCCTTGTTTTGGAGGATCGTCGTCCTCCTCCGCTTCTTCTCTAGCAAAGTCGAGGGTGGCACCTTTAACCTAGATTATCTAATGCGTCTCTACAGTCCCCGGCTCTATCGAGGGTTAATTAAGCTTTCTCGTCGAGCTAGCAAAGCCCCATTTTCCAGTCTTGACGAGACCCGCGATCGAGTCTTGATGGGCAGGTTTGCTCGGATAAGGACATCGGACCTGATCCTTGCCGAAGATATGCCATTCCCGGTGAGGTGGAACTTTAATCGTAAGTGTTTCTGCTTTGAGTGTTTACTTTCCCATTCTTACTTCTTTCAAAAAAATTTACTCTTGTTTTGTTATTGCAGCTATGGACCAAATGCCGGGCCTAGTTTCGGAATTAAAAAGGTGGGTCGAGATTTTAGTGTCTCAGAGGCTCTACCCCGAACGGGCTTGGATGGAGCTTTCCAAAGGTCGATGGGAGACTCGCAACCACGGTAAGCTTCTGCTTCTTACTTGTTAACCATTTTAGTCTTTCTTAAACTAACTTGTTTACCCTTCTTCGCATGTCTGGGGAAGGATGTCCCGATGAGGCCTTCTTCTGACGACGAGGAAGTCCTCCCTCAACCACCAGCTCCAAAGCTGGTTAAGGAGAAAACAAGAAAAAGGTCCTCGAGTCCGTTGGGCTCGGAAAAGAAGAGGCCGGTGAAGAAAACTCGCAAGCCTAAAGAAAACGTTGTGCCTTGTCTACTGAATCGGTTCGTCGACAAATGGACGAGTCCGAAGATGAGGAGCAAGAAGAAACTGGGATGGTGGTTTGTTCGCGAGCTATAGTTCCGGTACAAAAGTCCTCCGAGCCGGAGGCAATCAATAAAGGAACTTCAGCCGAGGTTCCCGAACAAGAAATCACTGCGTCCCCGGCGAAGATGGTAGAAATAGAGCTTCAAAGGAAAATCCCCCAAGCATCGGAAGAGGTTCTTGGGGTCTAACCTGGGTTGGTCGATATCTCAGACTCCCCCCAGGTTTATGATGCCATGATCCAAGAGGCCAATATGTTAGAGGGGCAACAAATGGATCTCCATAGCTTCTTTGACGGGCTCGAGGGAGCTACTTCCGAAGAGATCCCCTATTTTGGCAATCTATCGGTCCCGAGGAAGATACCATCACCGGGGGAAACTGGGTCTCCACCAAGCTCGAAGCTCGTAGATCAATTTTCAGCTCCAAGTGCCGATCCTAACCGCAAATTGCATTTAGTGTTGACCGTTCCCGAAGATGCTTGAGTTTTCTCTCCACCGGTCGGGATTGCCAATTATCTGAGGGGCCTGGTGACATAAGAAGACCAGACGGTGATGAATGCCGTGGGAGCCGCTTTCTTTTTCAACGAGGCCCAACACACACTAAATCAGATAACCTTCGAACTCTTTTTCGTACTCTCTTTGTATTTGTAGATTATTCTTAACACCTTTTCTATTTCTTTTGTAGGCTTCGGTGTTGCACCATGAAGCCTTTGTCAGCATCCGAGAGGAGCATAAGACCAAAGCAGAGCCTTACTGAGAAGAACGACACTTACCGGCTCCTCAGTGAAAGACTCCAGGTCGATCTGATCGCAGCTCAGGAGGAGCATACCGACATGGTCGGATAGGTATTACAAATGCTCCATGGTAGTGATGCCAAGTTATAGATAACCACTAATGATCCAATTCTTCAGATCCGACAGAGGCTCGAGCATATCGATCAGCTCAACAAGCAAGTGGATGACGCTCGGGCCGAGGCCGATCTTTTTAAAGGGAGCATGGACGTCTTGGCTGCGATGAAAGATATCGTTCAAGCTCAGTTGGAATCGGCTAAGACTTAGCTTCGAGCTGAGAAAGAGAAGAAATCGGTGCAGACCGAGAAGATCAAAGAGCTTCAGTCTCAGCAGGACTCAACTGCCGGCAAACTCGAGGAGGCTAAATCTGAAGTGTTCAAGGCCGACATCTAGGCCGATGAAAAGGTGGCTCAGTTCAAAGTTGATGTCGAGGCCATACATACTAAGACCAAAAACATGATTGATCACGCGAAGTGGCAAGCTCGCAGGGAGGCCCTCGAAGATGTTCAAGCCCAAAATTTTGATATTGCGGCCGAGATTGACAATGCCCGAGAAGAAGAATATTAGGCTTGGAAGTTGGCCTTTCCCGAGGATGACTCCGATGAGCTTGAAGAAGAAGATCTCGAAGACGGGGATGCCGCTTCCGATGAAGACCAAGCTCTATAAGACTTAGTTTTTTTTTTGCGCTCCTCCTTTGTATTTATTTTTTTCGGGGCCATTTTTGGGACGTTGTAAAGAATTTTTATCGGGCCATGCGGCCCTTGTAAATGATTTTTGACACACACACACACACACACACACACATATATATATATATATATATATTTTTCTTTTTTTCTTCCTTTATGCATTATGGAATTGTAATTATTTTCTTCCTTTATGCCTTATAAAATTATGAAATTGTATTCTAAGGTCCGAGGTTCAGGTAATTTGATTGACACCGAACTAGTATAGCCTTTATGATCGAGTGAGTGCTTGTTCGACCTAGAAGTAAGGTAACCCTTAGGTTTTCTATTTGAGCGAGGATGGTCTCTCGAACTCAAAGCAAAAACAGCCTTAGGCTTTTGTATTAGACCAATATGGCCTTTGTAAAAAAGATTGTTTATGGCTTTCTCCTCTTTTCGGCTTGAAAAGATTTTTTTTGTCATTTGTATTTGCAAAACTTGAAATGCCTTAGATGAAATAAGGAACTATTCGAGAGTTCGAACAATTTTGTACTCATTAGAGTTTTCGAGGCTTGATATTATCGAAATCTTTTATGATTTTGCTTGGGGTAGCTCTCTTAACCGGTTTATGAAGGAATTCAAAGGCCCGTTTTGTTACGGAATTCGGACGTCTCCGAACCGTGTTAATTCAGTCGTAGCCTTTTAGTACGGGATCTGTCTGTTGGGATTATTCCCCTGTTTTACTTCGATCTTGCCCGAAGTATCAGTCCCCCAGTGGGGTGGCTATGTCCTTTAAAAATCGAGGATTGCCCAAAAGGTCTTATGATCTCGAATTTTTAATGATTCGATCTTGTTCGAATTTACTTTTCGAACGGTAGTCCCCGAGTGTGGGGGTAATCATCCAAACTTTGGTTACGATCAACCCTTAAGCCTGTTTCCATAACAGTTCGAGAGCATGAAATCGCAAAGTAGAAAATGTTTCTAAGGCAAGAGATATCAGCAATGAAAAATACTTCTCTTTATAAATGATTATACATGCGTACATGTTTTGTGCCAGGGTTCGAGCAACCTATGCAAACACGGTTCGTTTGACCTTTTGGCCCTTATAAATTTTACCTATCGGGATCCCGCTGCTATGAAGTAATTTTCTCGCAACAAAATTGACATTCAAGGGCGATTCCCCCTTAGTATTCGAGGTTGATTGCAAAGAAGACTCGGATGCTATTGGATTTTTCTAAGTTATCACGATCAATGGTTGCCTCATTAAAAACCTCACTGGAAAATCAATTTGGGACAAAACTGGTCTGAGGAAAAAAGAGTGCAACGCGTGCTTTCAGACCTAAGGACTTCATGTCGAAGAATCCATCGTTGTTTTTGGTCAAACATCTGCAAGAGTTAGTTTAAACTACAAATGAAAATGGAAGGGTCCGTACCTTAGCAGTAGTATCATTTTAGGAGTGATACGTTCCAATTGATCGGTAGTTGTTCACCATTCGTCGTGCCGAGCTTGTAAGATCCTTTTTTGGTGATTTCGAGAGCCTGGTACGGTCCTTACCAGTTCGAACCCAGTTTTCCTTTATTCGGATTTCGGGTGTTGAGGGTGATCCTTCTCAGAACCAAGTCCCCGATGTTAAAATGTCGAAGTTTGGCTCTTCGATTGTAGTACCTTTTGATACGCTGTTTTTGTGCGGCCAATCGGACGAGGGTGTCTTCACGTATTTCATCCAACAATTCTAGGCTCGTATTCATGGCCTTGTTATTTGATTCTTTTGTTGCATATCGGAACCTGATGCTTGGTTCTTTGACCTCGACCGTGATAAGAGCTTCGGCGCCATAGACTAACGAGAACGGCGTTGCTCCCATACTAAACTTCGACGTTTTGCGGTATGCCAAAGAACATCGGGCAGTATCTCTCTCCAATTTCCTTTGGCGTCAGTCAATCTCTTCTTAAGATTCTGAATGATGGTTTTGTTGGTCGATTCGGCTTATCCATTCCCGTTGGGATGATAAGGTGTCGATAGGATTCTTTTGATCTTGTGATCCTCGAGAAATTTAGTCACTTTGCTGCCGATGAATTGCTTTCCATTATCACATACAATCTCGAAAGGCATCCCGAATCGGCATATAATGTGGTCCCAAATGGAGTCTATGACTTATTTTATCTGACTTTCTCAAAATCCTGAGCTTCAACCCACTTAGAAAAATAATCAGTCATAAATAAAATAAACTGAGCTTTACCAGGGGCCGATGAGAGAGGGTCGACGATGTCCATTTCCTATTTCATGAAAGACCATGGGGATAAGACCTAATGGGGATGCTCTCCTGGCTGGTGAATCATTGGCGCATACCTTTGGCATTTTTCGCATTTGCGAACGAATTCTGTTAAGTCTTTTTCCATGTTGATCCAATAATATCCTGCTCTGATTACTTTGTGGACCAACGATTCGGCACAGGAATGATTCCACAAGTGCCCGCATGAACTTCCCGTAGGACGTATTCGGTATCTTCTGGTCCCAAACATATTGCTAATGGTCCATCGAACATCCTTCTAAACTGAGTCCGTCTTCGGACAAAGTGAAGCGTGCTGCCTTTGTACGCAGAGCTCTCGACTCTGTTGGGTCCGATGGAAGTTTCCCGTTCTTTAAGTACTTTATGTACTTGTTTCTCCAATCCCAAGTCAAACTTGTGGAGTTTATCTCGGCGTGACCTTCTTCGATCACCGATCTCATGAGTTGTATGACAGTCCCCGAGTTGAGCTTGTCATCTTCGACCGATGAACCTAAGTTTGCAAGAGCGTCGGCCCGCTATTCTGTTCTCGGGGTATATATTGCAAGGTCCATTCCTTGAATCGATGTAGCGTTACCTGTAGCTTATCCAAGTACCTGTGCATTCGGTCTTCTCGGTCTTCAAAATTCCTGTTAACTTGGTTTACCATGAGGAGGGAATCACACTTGGCCTCGATGGCCTTTGCTCCCAAGCTTTTAGCCAATTCGAGACCTGTAATCATGGCTTCATACTCGGCCTCATTGTTAGTTAACTTCAAAGTCCTGATAGATTTTCTAATAATACTACCCACGGGTGATTTTAGTACGATACCCAGCCCATACCCCATTGCGTTTGAAGCACCATCGTAAAGAGGGTCCAGACTCCCGAGGACGTACCTGCTTTTATTAACATTTCTCTTTAGAGATCAGGCATGAGGGTCAGCGTGAAGTCGCCCACGAAGTCTGCCAAGATTTGATACTTGATGGCGGTTCGAGGTCGATATTCAATATCGTACCCACTGATCTCAACGGCCCATTTGGCCAATCAATCTAAAAACTCGGGTTTGTGCAAAATATTGCGAAGAGGATAAGTTGTTACAACACATATTGGATGACATTGGAAATATGGTTTTAGTTTCCTAGAGGCGCTTATTAAAGCAAGCGCTAATTTTTCTAAGTGTGGATATCTGGTATCAACCTCAACTAAGGCCCGACTAACATAATAGAAAGGGAATAGCGTACCTTGTTCTTCTCGGACTAGGACTCCACTCACTGCTATTTCTGAGACTGCCAAGTACAAGTAAAGTTGCTCGTCCGCTTTCGGGATGTGAAGCAGCGGCGGGATCGATAAATATCATTTTAGTTCCTCCAAGGCCTGTTGGCATTTCGGAGTCCATGTAAAGCTACTCTTCTTCTTAAGCAACGAGAAGAATTGGTGGATCCTATATGAGGATCTCGAAATGAATCGCCCTAGGGCGGCTATGCGCCCTGTTGGCCTTTGCACAGCCTTCACATTATCTACTACCGTGACATCCTCGATATCATTGATTTTATCGGGGTTGATCTCAATTCCCCGATTGGACACCATGAAGCCAAGAAACTTGCCCAAGCCAACCCCGAACACACACTTTTTCGGGTTGAGCTTCATATTGTACTTCCTCAGTATATCGAAAGGTCTCCTGGAAATGCTATAAATGGTCCTCTTTTCGCAGGGACTTAACTAACATGGCATCAATATAAACTTCCATTGATTTCCCTATTTGTTCTTCAAAACTCGGTTTACTAGGCCTTGATAAGTTGCACCAGCATTTTTTAGTCCGCACGACATTACATTATAACAGTAGGTGCCATACTTAGTGATAAACGAGGTCTTTTTCTAATCCTACGGGTTCATCTGTATTTGGTTGTACCCGGAGTAGGCATCGAGAAAATTGAGAATCTCGTGGCCGGTCCCATTCTTACATTATATCAGTATGACTTGTTCCAGCTCTTTGACCGTTGACTTGGTGATGTCAGAGTCATCGGGAATTATGAAGGATCGAGGGATCCAATAGTCGTCGTCTTTGTCGGTCCCCTGCTTCTCCGATTGGGTTGAGGCTGGTGTCTGTGGTTGTTTTGGACTCCTGTTTCCCTTCGAATCCGATCCTTTTGCTGATGAGAGTGCCGATAACGGTATTACTTCGTCGACTGCAAACATCTCCTTGGCGGCGGGTTGCTCCCCGTACACCATTTTGACTTCCTCTGGTGTCAGGAACTTCAAAACTTGGTGAAGGTTCGAGGGTACTTCCCTCATGTTATATATCGAAGGCCTTCCGAGCAGGGCATTGTACCTCATGTCACCCTCGATCACATGGAATTTTGTTTCTTGGGTGGTCCCTGCCACGTTCACTGGAAAAGTAATTTCACCATTGGTGGTTTCGCTTGCCATGTTGAAGTCGTTAAGTACTAGGGATGCAGGCACAATTTGATCATGTAGGCCCTTGAGGAATATCGACCCCTCCAACAATTATGTGGACCACATGTTGCGGCTCTTCTTGCTCATTCTGTCTGTTTGAATCTCTGTTTTTGAAGTGGTTCTTAGCCCGATCACTTAAGAATTCTCGAAGATGCCCTTCGTTGAACAAACGGGCTACCTCCTCCCTCAGTTGTCTGCAGCCTTCTGTTTTATGACTATGCGTGCCATGATATTTACACATTTGATTAGGATTTATCCGGGCCGAATCAGTCTGTAGTGGTCAGGGCCACATGGTGTCTTTGATGCGCCCATTGGCCGATATAATAGCTGATGCATCAATGTTGAAGGTATATTCCGTGGTGCTTCTTTAGGATCGATATTTTTGTCGAAACCACTCTTACTCATGAGCCCTCGGGAGCTCTGTCCTTGATCATTTCTTCTATCAATTCGAACGTGGTTGCGTCCAGGACAGTTGTTTCTCCGATCTCCACATCGATCTCTATTTGACCGTGATTCCCGGTCAATATCCCTTTTAACTCTGTCGATGGTCATGTTTGGATAAATAGACCCAGAAGGAGCCACCAATTGGTCATCCTCGACCCTAATCTTTGACTGGTACCAATTATGCACATCGGCCAAGGTTACAGCTGGATATTCGATCAAGTTTTGCTTTAACTGTTGTGAGGCTACCGAACTTCGTATGTTTAGGCCTTGAGTGAAAGCCTGAATGGCCCAATCATCAGCGGACCGGGGAAGATCCATACGCTCCATTTGGAACCGAGATGCGAACTCTCTGAGCATCTCGTTATCTTTCTGTTTCACTTTGAAGAGGTCCGACTTTTTGGTCTCGACCTTTATCGCTCCAGAATGTGCTTTGACGAAGGAATATGCGAGCATGACAAATGAATCAATGGAGTTAGGTGGCAAATTATGGTACCATATCATCGCCCCCTATGATAAAGTTTCTCCGAATTTCTTCAGCCGTACGGACTCAATCTCATCTTCCACTAGTTCGTTCCCCTTTATTGCGCATGTGTAAGAAGTGACATGCTCGTTGGGGTCGGTAGTTCCATTATACTTGGGAATTTTTGGCATGCCGAATCTCTTTGGAATGGGCTTAGGGGCCGCGCTCGGGGGGAAGGGATTTTGTACGAACTTTTTTGAATCCAAACCCTTCAAAATCGATGGTTCCCCCGGAATTTGATCAACTCGGGAGTTATATGTTTCCATTTTTTTATCATTTGCTTCGATCTTCTTCTCTCCTGATTCGATTCGCTTTGTCAGCTCCTCAAACATTTTCATAATAGCGGGGTCGGTCCCTGACTCATTCACATTTGACCTCTCCGGCACTAGTTCGGCCCTGTGAACAACTTCCTGTGATGGCTCGGGTTCGACCCTACTCAGTGCATGGTTCTGATTTTAGAGTTGTGCTATTGCAGCTTGTTGAGCCTGCAACATTTCAAATATTATTCGAAGGCTGACTCTACCTTGTTCGCCGCCCTATGTGTTCTGACCGGCTGATCTAACATCTCTGCGGACGCTATTTTCAGGGTAGACGCTCAGATTTGCATTCAGAGCAACATGGGAACTGATGTCGATGGATTCTGCAACTGGTACTCCCTCGAGGTCAACTAGAGGCACTTCATTTCCTGGGGTGGCCATGTTGTCGTTTTCACCATGAAAACCATGGCCATTGTCGATGTGTGTGGGTACTACTTGAGAGTCCGACATACTGATCCTGAAATCAGAAACGCTTACAAGGACAAGTGTAATATAGTGTGTGTTATGAAAATTAGTACCATGCAATCACTATTATCCTTAGCCCCACGGTGGGCGTCAAAGTGTTTACCCTTAAAATTGGATAACAATTACATTTGTAAGTGGTTTAAGGATATATGATTTCACTTGGCACAAATTGAGAAATATGAAAACTAATGTTAGAAATTAACTATAAAAGTAAAGCAAACCAATGTAGTACGCAACTTTGGCCCTCGAGCTAGGTCGCCCTCGAACTAACTGAGTGTATTATTGAAAAATCAAGAACTGAACAATAGAATAAGAGAACTTAAGAGAGAAGCGTGAATATAATGATTACAAAATGACTGGAACCCCCTTTATATAGTAGGGGAATTCTACTTATGGTACAATTCCAAATACAGAAGAAAATCCCATGATTGGCTAAATAACCGGTCTTGGTTTGATACGTGCCAAGATTTTCGCCACGATCCTTGCCCGATCACGGATATCTCGGCTTTCCGTTATTCGACTCAGTAGGCTTTCTTCGGTCTAGCTCGATGCCTATCCCGTTCGGTCTCGATCTCGGCTGGTCTCGTTCTCAATTGGATCTCGAATTACGAGCTAGGTAATGTATCTTCATGTTACGATTTGATATAATATGGGATGAAAGCCTGGCCTGCCATCCTGGTCTCGATTAATCATTTAAAATCGGGTGAGCCCGATTTTGACCGTATACATTTTATAAACATTATTTGCACGATCGATATATGTCATAACTCTTTAAAAAATTTCTTTCTTTGATCATTTGAGATTTGAATTATGCATGGTTGTGGACCCGATAAGGAACAAAGTGGATGACCAAGGGCCAAAACATATCAATTTGCTGGATGTCTTGTTCAGTGCATTAAGCTTTCGCTATCCGTGTGGTTCGGAAAAGCCTTGGACCACAAGGGTCTATTGTACGCAGCCTTAATCTGCATTTTTGTAAGAGATTGTTTTCACGGCTCAAACCCGTAACCTCCTGGTTACATGACAGTAACTTTACTAGTTACGTCAAGCTCTCTCCCAGTATTATGATTGCATTAGGAGACGAAATTTCTACTTCTATCTTTGGCATAAAGTACATTTTTGTTCATTGTAGATCAGCCAAGTTGTTAAATATATTTCCATATATGATTTCCTCTTATTCTAACCTTTATTTCAAGGTCCCATTTACAAGTAATTTGCTTTGTGTTAGGACTGCGAAAAGCACACAGTAGAATCAAACATTTAACTATGGCTCAACCTCAAATTAGTTGGGTCCATACTATTTTTTTCAGGTCTTATTCACATGATTCTTCATAGTTAAACTACTGATCTATTGAACATCAACCTGTTTCAACTTTTCTCCCTTATCAGAGGAAAGCATGTTACTCCAAACAAGAAATCCAATTAAAACATCCGATTTATTACAGACGCGGTAAACAACTGATCAATACACAAAACTGCATGTTTCAGTAAAATATATCCATAAATTTATAGCAAATTAAAGAAGAAATAGCAACCGTTAGACGGCCGCGCTAGGCTAAGTTATTTTTGGCAAAAAACCCCCAGTGACACTTGGCTATATAAGATGGAGATGCAATCACCAAACACAAAATTTGAATTATGGGATATCAAATTTCAATAACCCTGGTCAACGAGGTAGTCTCCAATTTTCTCAACAACCATGTTACACTGTCCTGGAGTCACTGGCTCTTCATAGATACCAAAAATCAGAGCTTGGTTAGTTTTCTTGATTGTTATCCCACCAGATCCCTACACAGAAAAAAGAGTTTACAGTTAGAACAAATTAAAGAAAACTAATTGACAATGTTGCATGACCAATAAATCTTGAAAGCATTATATATAGATGCAACAATAATAAGAAAGCATAGCAGCATTTCCATTTAAGTATAAGAGAAAAACCAAGAAAGACACAAAAAGGTAAAGCATTAAATGGTGGACTTCATATGTGTCAATGTTTTCAACAAGCACAGACAATTGTAGCTTAAGGGGATCACAAACTATTACTCCCTCCTTTTCAAAAATATTGGTTTAGTTTGACTTAGGCACAAATTTTAATAAAAAAGAGAAGCTTTTTGAGATATATGGTCTTAAATAAACTATAACATTTGTATGGTTGTAAAACTTTTGAAACTTGTGGTAATTACTGTCAAAGGGGCAAGAGAGTCTCAGTCCGTGTTCAACGCCTGCTTGACTAGCCCAAAAGGAAGCAGCCGGAGTGTGTAAACAGGCTTTTAATAAGAGTTGGGTGATTTATTTCCAATAATGCTAATGATGGATGATATTATGGATTAATTTCCCGTCGGGAGCGTATTACTTTTCAAAGCTTTCATTAATATTTGGAGGGAAGAATCCGAGGGTAGCCTGATGATTAAGGGATAGGGACACTGTCAACAGGGTATGGTTCTTTTTTATCACCTCGGATGACGACCTTAAATCTGCCATAATATTTGTATGGCTATAAATGCTTCCTATTAAGGCAATATTGAAAGGTGTCATTCTTTTTAAAAAAGACTAATAAAGAAATAGTATCAACCTTTTTGAAAGGGAGGTAGTATATTTTTTCAAAAACGACACTCTCTTAATTTTCACAATAATATTTGCTTGTTAGTAACAATTTAATGGCTGGTCCCTTAGGTAGGTTCATATAATGTTTGTGTAGCTAATTAGTATTGTATGGTCATCCATAAAAATAGCTAATATTAGAATGATAAAAGCTTAACAAATCTCATCGTTGATACAGTTTTCATAACTAAGGAATAGAGAGCAGGAAAGTTCATTATATATGCTCAGTTGCTTGATGTAAATTTTCAAGCCAATGTCACCAAATAAATGTACATGATTTAAACCTAAATACAATGCAGCAGTAGAATTATGCTAGTATTTTGCAATATATAACAGGGTTTACAAATTATAACCCCTGAGTAAGATCACTACAAGAAAGAATGTTGGTACGAATTAAATGCAGGGATTAATACACAACTCTTCCGAAATGTGGCATTTCTAGGGGGTAAGAAATTTGATTACCAGATTCGAAATTATTTTGATGACAAGAAAAAAGAATGAGTTACAATGAAAGAGAAGAAAACAAAAACCTTTTTGCCACGGATGACAGCGCCAGGTTCTCCTTGGATTACCATATACTTTGCTCCACCAAGGAATAGCCCAGTGGGAGCAAGAAATCCAGGTTCATCAAAATCTTTCATGATATTCGTAATTTCCTCTGGTTTAAACTGAAAAACACAGAAGGCAACACATAATACTCGTCAACAAGTTCTATGGTTTGAACCAGAGGCGGATCCAGAATTTTAAGAAAATGGATGCAATATTGTGAAGAGACTGATCTAGAATTTATATTTGACGTGTTTAACTTTAGTCTCTTACCATAAAATCACTGCACTTTAATTTTAGGAAAAATGACACTGTATAGTCGTTGTAAAATAATAGCCGAAAAATGTATAAAATTTGTATATTTTTTGTATATATATACACTTTGTATGTTTTGTTATATACAAAAATTATACAAATTTTATACACTTTTTCGGCTACCCGTTGTAAATAATTTCTGGCATCGGCTAAAAGTGATAATACCCCATTAAAATTATAGGTTCAAAATTGTATTCTTTTTAAAATTTTAATGATTTTCACACACACATATATATATATATATATATATATATATATTTATACTGCATGTTGAAAACAAGATTGTCCACCGTCCCAAGTGAAATTTGAACTTCACTCATAGAGGTCCATGCACATATATTGAAGTAATTGTAAATAAATATAATATTATTATACATAATTTAGGGAGATGAGTATTGGTTCACATGAAATCATATCATAAGCCTAGATACGCCCCTTAGTTTGAACAGTTTCACGTCATACATTATGCGTTGCACTTGAGTAATTTGGATTGAAATTAAACATTGCATGATTAACATACACTAGATTGCTTCTTAGGACGCTATATAGTGTCAATATCGGAAACTCACTCGATAATATCATACGTAACAAAGAAATTTTTCTATCAGATACTACATTAATATTCGTGAATGTCTATTGATACCAAATAATCATAGATCAAAAGTCATGAAATTTTACACAAATAACAAATTATGTACCAGCAAAAACAGATCTAATTGAATGAATGAAAGAATAGCACAAAAAGAATACATTTCGACAAATCATTTGCTCTTAGACATTTGGGGACAATAGAGATCAAATTAGAACGATAGAGAGAAAAATGTAAAACAAACAGATTCATAAGACTAGGTTTTTTTAAGAAAGAACCTGAGGGAAGGCGGGGCTTTGAGCCCAGACGCTACCATCATGTCCGAGAATAGCCGCGGCGGCAAGGTGCTGGCCGCTTTCAAATTCGGCCATCAAGTGATCGTCCACGTAAGTTTGCCACGACATATTTTCAAGAATGTTTTTCCTAGTACCTTTGTTCTTGATCTTCAGAAAAATATTTAATTCAGGCTTTGGTTGTTTCAAAGTTCAATGGTGTAATCGGTGAACGAAGAGTATAAATAGGACTGACTTGTTTGGAAATTTGGGAATGCCAAGGTGTTGGTTTGAGGAAGAGAGAATGATGCGGGGAGTAACACACACAGGCGGATCTTAATTTTTTAGATGATATGAATACACATATACAAAAAATTATATACCTATTTAGGGTTTAAATTTGAGGTAGTAGATATATTCGCTGATTAATATTTTTATAATAAATGGACTTCCATTTCCACTGCCCATGGATAGAGTAAGGAAATGTTTTCCTAGAAAGTGTTTAATTTTATGGAAAATGAGTAATTTTATGACTTATTTTTTTTGTTTGGTTGATGAGTGAAAAAGGAAAATATTTTTTAATGTATGGTTAGAGAGTAAAAAATAATTTTTTAGAAAACTAATTTTTAATGCTACTCTCCTCACTGCCTTCACCCAAGTCCTCATATTTCCTCCCCCCCTCTCCCCCCTCAAATAATCAACGTTTTCAGGACTCTATTTAATTATTCTTCTAAAAATTCACACAAACCCAAAGGAACTAATATGTTGCTTTACTTTTCGTTGAAATTTATGCTCCATAACTATAAAGAAAATACTTTTTTTTTGGTTGAAAAAGAAATACTCATTTTATTGAAATGAAAAGAAAAACTTTTTCTACGTCATGAAAAGAATTTTTTTTTGTGAAACGAAAGAAAGTATTTTTTTTACATCATGAAAAGAAAATACTCATTTTGTTGAAATGAAAGAAAATACTTTTTCTACTCATGAAAAGAAAGTACTTTTTTTGTTAAATAAAAAAAAATATTTTTTTTATATCATGAAAAGAAAATACTCATTTGTTGGCAACCCAATCCACTAAGCTCTCGTTATGCGCGGGGTCTGGGGAAGGGTCGACCACAAGGGTCTATAGTATGCAGCCTTACCCTACATTTCTACAAGAAGTTGTTTTCACGGCTTGAACCCGTGACCTATGGCTGTGCATCGATCGGATCGGATCGGATTTAGCACATTTCAGATCAGATTTCAAATTCTAGAAAATGCAATCTGAATCCGATCCGAATAAATATCGGATCAGATTGAATTCTAAAGTTTGGATCAGATTGGATTGGATTTTCGAACGGATCGGATTATTATGCCTCAAAGTTGCAAATTCATATGTATATTTTCTTTTTAAAAGAGGCATACAGTAAAAAAAAATTATATTTATACAATTATGAGAGTACTATGGTGCCAATATAACTAAACCCATCAATTATAAAGGTAATAACTTGGAGAAAAATGTAAATAAAGTACTAATTATTCGAAATTAAAGTTTAGTATTTATACATGCCCTAATAATTTTGGATTTCGGATTGGATCGGGTCGGATCATATTAAAATTATATCGATCCGATCCGATCCGATCCGAAATTTTAATAAACCCAATCCGAAATTCGATCCAATACGAAATCTGAAATTCAAAATTGAACGGATCAGTTTGGATTTCGGATATCCGATCCAAATGAATAACCCTATCTGGTCACGGCAGCAGCTTTATCAGTTACACCAAGGCCCCGCTTCAAAATACTCATTTGTTGAAATGAAAAAAATATCTAATTATAACATAAAAAGAAAGTACTATTAATAATATTTTAATTTAGGGTGGGGGTGGGATGGTGTAGGATGGGGTGGGTAGGTGAGGATGGGGAATATGGAGGGAAAAGTTGAAAAATAGTTTTGGAAGCAAGGCCTTCTTGAAGGGAGGGAAAACTTGAAGTCTGCTACCTTCTTCATGTGTTAAATTAGGATTCTGGGCAGGTTGATAGTAGTGTATCCATCCAATGCCTCCAGGAGAATTAGTCCTGCTATTGATGCAATGGAACGTCTTTCAGCTCGAGGTAGCATGGCCTTGTTCACCATCTCAAACATGAGTTGGTATTCTGGAAGCAAGACCTTCTTGTGCACCCGTTCCCCTTGCTGAATAGCCTGAGGTTTCAGAATAACCTTCCTAAAACTTGGGGAACAGGTCCCTTCGACAGACGAGAGTCCCTCAGTAGGTACATCAAGAATATATCCCAGTACAACTTCATCCATCACAAATCCACCCCATTTACCTTCAGGCAGATAGTCATCCTCCACAGTGAACAAATCATCGTAGAAACTGTGAACTTCCTCTTCATAGACTTTTGGACTCTGAATAGTAAAGAGATGAGTCTACTTCTAAAAATCGCAAATTTCAACTAGCTTTCATGCCCGACTTGTCAAGAATGTCGGCATCAAACACTCAACCCCATAGAACTTTTTGCTTCTTCAGCTTTTCTATACTTTCAACTTTAGACACTTCCGCGCTAGCTTTTTTTGAAGAACCATGTTCCTCACTGTCACTTGGATTTCTCTTATAAGATTTCCTTTTCTCAACTCCTTTCTCCTTCCTAGTAGGCTTTGCCTTCTCATCAGCCTCATTCTTCTCAACACTCTTCTCTCCACCAATTTCAACACCTTTCACATATGACACTTTCTTGGATTTCATGAGCACAGACTTTTTAGAGGATTTACGAACAAGGGATGTAGGTTCCTCATTTACCTCTTCGTACTCATTGTCCACAACATTGACCGGAGGCAGATCCTCCTTATTCACTAGTTTACCTGCCTTCACTAATCTTCTTTTCTTCTTTTTTCTCATTATTCTTCTTCAGAGCATTTTCAAGGGCATCTTTTTTCTGCTGACTAGTAGTGGTTCTTTTAAGGACATGCTCTTTAGAAGCTGTCCCACCACTTCTAGCAGCGATAAACTAGGCTGCAGGCATATCGTCATAATTCTCATTACTTCCATCATTTTCTTCTAAGACATTGACTTCATCTCAGATATCATAAAATCTAAAGGGACTGCATCAAGGTGAGGGGAATGACAATGGTCGGTACTGTCCAGAGGCTTTCTAGTGGAGCATGGAGTTTCATCCCAAGTCATCTTGAGGCACCATATCCCTAATTCTATCCCCATTCCTTTTTTCTTCCCCTTGAGCACAACACTCATATCACCAGACACAGACTCCCCAACTAGACTCCCTTCAGCACTCATATCACCAGACACAGACTTCCCAACCAGACTCCCTTCAGCAACAATAAGCAACATGTTTTCTATGGCTTCTTTTCACACCCAAATATTCCAATAATGGAGAATCAGTAGAAGCCATATAGGCATTACTTGATAGTGATGGGGTGTTTAAATTAAAGTTTTGAGTAGAGGGGGTGTCGGATGCACCAAATGCTTCACCAAGACCAGTGACATCACTTGGTTTACATTTTCTTCTTCATCCCTTTGACTCGAGTAAAGACACAAAAGAGAGGGTTTTCAGAGAGAAGAATAGAGTTTGATGGCTTTGATGTAGACAGTTATGAGAGAGACATGTCTTTTGGCGTAATATAGAAGGGAAGAGGGACCAGTTACAGATAGATGTGATGGACTCAGTAGTCGGGTCGATTTGTAATGGGTGTGACGTTTGGGTTTAAGAGGTATGTGACAAGGGTGGACGCATTTAATGACATGCCACACTAGCAGTTAAAAATGCCTATAAGTGTAAGAGGAACTACTAACCTGAGTCATGGAAATCAGTTTCTCTGACTAATTTTGAAAATATGAGCATCATCCTTATAAGAAATTGCAATGTCATTAGCTTCTTGTTTGTCCTGTAATTTCCATGCGTGTTTAACTATAACAATATAGAACTGAGTTAGAAGTTGCTAGAAAACTTTTTAGCAGTTCACCTTACCATTCCTTCATAGCCACTAATTGAGGGACCATATTCTCAGTTCAATTTGATCAATCCCAGCTCCAGTCGATTCTTTTCAAAGTGCTCTCTGCTTAGTGCTTTGGTGAAGATATCAGCTACCTGGTCCTCTGTTTTGCAAAACTTCATATAAATGAGACCCTTTTCAACATATCCTTGAGGAGATGATGTCGCATATCAATGTACGTTGCCTCTTATGCTGAACCAAGTTCTTTACAATGTAGAGGGAACTTTTGTTGTCACACAACAGTGGCACACAATAAGAAAACAAAACAAAATCTTCTAATTGTTGCTTGATCCATACTAGCTGCTACATTCAGCTTTTGCAGTGGAGAGGGCTACATAATTTTGTTTCTTTGTACCCCATGAATTTAGGCATGATCCCAAAAAATGTGCCATACCAGATGTTCTCTTCCTATCCACTAGATAACCAGCATAATCAGCATACCCAATCAAGTCAAAGTTGTTTCCTGAAGGATAATAGATGACCAGGTCCTGCGTTCCTTTGAGATATCACAGGATTCTCTTAGCGGCTTTCAGATGAGATTCTTTTGGACTTGATTGGAATCTAGCACATAACCCCATACTGAACATAATGTCAAGTCTGCTGGAGGTTAGGTACAAGAGTGAACCAATGATGCCCTGCTACATGATTTTGTTTATAGGGGAACCTGGTTTGTCTATCTCTAGACGAGTCGTAATAGCAATGAGAGTATCAATGGTCTTTGAACTTTACATCTCAAACCTCTTCAGAAGCTCCTTAATGTATTTCTACTGACTTATCATCATTTCCTTAGAGGGTTGCTTAACTTGTAGTCCTAGGGAGAAGTTCAGTTCCCCGACCATACTCATCTCAAACTCACTTCCCATAAGCTTGGCAAACTCCTCACATAAGGAATTATTTGTTGCACCAAAGATGATGTCGTCAACATAGACCTACACAATTAGCAGGTTCCTCCCTCTTTTCTTCTGAAAAAGAGTGTTGTCAATTTTTCCTATAGTAAAACCATTTTCAAGGAGGAACTTGGACAACCTTTAATACCATGCACAAGGGTCTTGCTTTAATCCATATAGGGCCTTGTCGAGCTGGAATACATGTTCAGGATGCTCATGGTATTCAAAACCAGGTGGTTGTTTGAAAAAGACTTCTTCCTTCAAATCTTCATTCAGAAATGCACTCTTAACATCAATTCGGAACAATTTGGATTCCATATGAGATGCAAAAGTAATGAGAATTCTGATGGCTTCCATCCTTGAAAGTGGAGCAAAAGTTTCATCCTAATCAGTTCCTTTCTCTTGATTATAGCCTTGAACCACCAACCTGGCCTTATTTCTTGTTGTATTTCCAAACACATCAAGCTTGTTTCTAAACACCCACCTGGTTCCAATAACTTTTATATCTGAAGGTTAGGAAACCAGGTGCCACACATTGTTCCTCTCAAATAGATGGAGTTTTGTATAGCAGCAATCCAGTAAGCATCTTTTAATGCTTCCTTGATATTTTTGGGCTCAATTTGAGACAGAAAGGCTTAGAAGACAAACATATTTCTTTTCTTTGATCTAGTTTGAATTACTGAATCCAAATGAGTGATTACATGCTAGATAGGATGTGAGCTTTTGCGCTTCCAGTTAGACACCTGAGACTCATGGTGAGAAGAACCAGGTTTCGCCATGTGAGATCCATCAATGGAATCCATGGAAGTGTGAGTACCACTTCTCTGTCCAGCATCAGGGGTGCTTGTACAACATCAACAACTCTATTTTCTACTTCAGTTGCTGTAATAGAGGAATTAGGTTCCTCAGAATTAGTTGGAGGTTCTGGCATCTTCTTAACTAGACTCCTTGACCTGACTCGTCAGATCTGCCTTCCTGTTTTCCATATCAATGACTTCTCCAGGAACCTTTGAATACTCTCTGTCTTGATCATTTTCATCATGTGAATCTTTCCCATTTGAGAGGTGTGATTGATCAAAGATTACATGTATGCTTTCTTCTACGCATTGAGTTCTTTTCTTGTAAACATTGTATGCTTTGCTTTGTGAAGAATATCCAAGAAAAATCCCTTCATCACTCTTGGCATCAAATTTTCCCAATTCTTCCTTACTATTATTGAGAACAAAATATTTTCAACCAAATGTTCTCAGGTAGGTCAGCTTTGGTTTTCTCCCGTTTAGCAGTTCATATGGGGTCTTGTTTAGGAGGGACCTCATCATGCACCTATTTATCAAATAGCAGGCAGTGTTCACCGCCTCAAGCCTAAAAATTCTTTAGTACACCACTGTTAGTTATCGTCGTCCTTTCCATATCTTCAAGAGTCCTATTCTTCCTCTACACTATACCATTTTGTTGGGGTATTCTGGGAGATGAAAAATTATGACTTATACCATTTTGAGCACAAAATTCATAAAATTTTGCATAGTCAAACTCGGTACCATGATCAGATCTTATGCTTACCACATCATGGCTCATCTTCACTTGAATCTGCTTCACAAAAGCAGCAAAGACTGCAAAGGTTTCATCCTTAGTTCTGAGGAATAAGGTCCATGTGAATCAGTAGTATTTATCAACAATAACAAATATGTACTTCTTTCCTCCCCTGTTGGGCATCCTCATAGGTCCACACAGATCCATATGGAGAAGATCTATTGTCCTTGAGGTGCTTACTTCCTTCTTTGGCTTGAATGACGACATGACTTGCTTCCATTTTACACATGTATCACACACTTTATGATCCTTGAACTTTGACTTTAGCAGCCCACGAACTTGGTCCTTCTTGACTAGCTTGTTCAACAAAGAGAAACTTGCATGTCCCAATCTTCTGTGCCACAGATCAGCATCAACATAAAAAACACTCAAACATGTAAGATCCCCACTGTTCAGAGACTCAAAGTCTGCAACATAGATATTTTTGAATCTTTTTACCACCAAAACCACTTCGGCAGTTACAAGATTGGTCATTGTGCAAGACTTTGATAAGAACTCCACTTTGCTTCCTTTGTTGAAGATTTGAGAAACACTCAACAGGCTTTATTTTAGGACACTTACATAATACGCATTTTCAATTGAATGAGTGAGTATATTCCCAATTTTTGCAACCCCCAGAATGTATCACTTTTTGCCATTACCAAAGGACATACTCCTACCTTGTAGGACTTTGAGTGAAAGGAAATCTTCAGTACTTCCAGTCATATGTTTAGATCAGCTGCTATCCATGTACATCTTTGGCTGTTACCTTTCACTGCTCCCTACATAAGAAAATCAGAGATTAGATGTAACGACCCGACCAGTCGTTCCGAGAGTTTAGCCCGTTTCCCCTATTTCGGCTTCATTGCTTATGTGGTTCATCTATTTTTTGTGGCGTTGGATTGGTTGACTCGGGTTCAGAGTTGTCATGGTGAGAATTAAGGCACTTAGCCTCTAAAATGAGCTCAATAGTTGGAAAAGTCAACCGAGAGTTGACTTATAGGTAAACGACCTCGGAATGCAGATTTTATGGCTTGGATAGCTTCATTCAGTGATTTGGGACTTAGGAGTGTGTTCAGAATGTAGTTTTGAGGTCCGGTGTAGAATTAGGCTTGAATTGGCGAAAGTTATTTTTTGGCGATTTTCGGTCGGGAGTGGAAAATAGGCTATCGGGGTCGGAATGGAATTCCGAAAGTTGGAGCAGGTTTGTAGCATCATTCTGGATGTGTGTGAAAATTTTCATATCATTCGGACGAGGTTTGGGTAGTTTCGGCAGCGTTGGTGAATTTCGGAAGTTTGAATATCTTTAGGCTTGAATCATGGGTTGATTTGGTGTTTCGATGTTATTTTGGGTGTTCCGAGAGTTCGACTAAGTCCGGGTGATCATTTATGACTTGTTTGTATTTTTGGTTGGGGGTCCCGAGGGCCTCGGGTTGAGTTCGGATGTGTGACGACATGATTTTTGGCATTTTGGAGTTGCTGGTGGGAAACTTTCTGGTGTTTCCGCACCTGCGGATGGGGAACTGCAGATGCGAGCCCACAGAAGCGGAAAAGGCTACGCAGATGCAAAAGTTGGCTGGGTCAGCAAAGGTCGCAGGTGCGAGACTTGGACCGCACCTGCGGAGTCGCAGGTGCGGAGGATTTGTCACAGGTGCAGAAGAAGGGGACCTGGCCAAGGAGTGCAGGTGCAGATGCTTGGTCGCGCCTGCGAGCCCGAAGGTGCGAGAAGAGGGCCACAAGTGCAGGAGTCCGAACATAAGTATTTTTCGCAGGTGCGCACCTTGGACCGCAGGTGCGATAAAAGGACCGCAGGTGCGGTCATCGCTGGGCAGAACCTATAAAAGAACCCTTAGCGAATTTTAGTCATTCTTTCACCATAGGGTTTGAAGCTTTTGAAGGGTTTTTGAAGAGGGAAATCGATAGTTCTTCATTGAGGTAAGAATTTTGACTTAAAACTCATTTATATGTGATTAAAGGTCGGATTAGTGGTGGAACTTTGGGGGAAAACAGTGCTTAAATAGGTAATTAGGGCTTGTGATGTAGAGACCTTAAAATAGGAATTTAAGGGGTCATTTGGACTCCGATTTCAGTGTTCTTGGTATGTATAGATTCGTGGGAGGATGAGTAATTTTGTGGCGTAAATTTCATCGAGTGCCGAGATGTGGGCCCGGGGGTCGGGTTTGACCAATTTCGGGATTTTTGAGTATTTTTGATAAATTACGATTAGGGTTCGTTCCTTGGCATATTATAATGATATACATCTGATTTTTGATCGATTTGGAGCACTCGGAGGCCAAATTTAGAGGAAAAGGCACTACGGAATAGTATTTTAGCCGATTTTGAGGTAAGTAACATTTCCAAACTTGGTTCTGAGGGTTCAAAATCCCGAGCTAAATGATTTATGACTATAATCGAGGTGACACGCATGCCAAGTGACGGGCGTGCGGGCGTGCACCGAGTATTTGTGGCCTGGATTATCCCATGGCACCGCTTATTGATTATTCCCTGATGATATCTGTGCTTCTGTTAATGTCGTAATTGTGAACCTGTTAGAAATCATGTTAAGTATAAATACTAGGCTTCATGCCGAAAATGCTGAGACCCGAGTGGTCGTATATTACTGTCTCATTTTGTGATGATTTGATTTCATATACTCAGTCCTGTTATAGCATATCACTTCATATCTCAGTCTCAGTATTGTTAATTATATGCATACTTATCATTGTTTCGGGGATGGATTTTCCCTAGGTATGGATCGTGTCCGAAGTGGATGTTATGTGAGGGATGGATCGTCCCTGGACATGGATCTTGTTCGAGTGTTGTATTCCGGAGATGGACTTTCTCCGTGGGGCTGGATTGGCCTTTTTCCTCAGTACGGAGTGACTACGGTCACCAATGATTATGTACATTCCGGGATGGACTTTTTCCTGGGCCTGGGAGCCATATACGGTACTAAGTGGACTGCCGTGTGAGGGTTGTGAGCACTATGTGCATATCCACCCTGGTTTCATACATATATTTTTATGATGGCAGGTAGAGTATACTGGCATACTTGGCATATTTATTCATTCTGATAAACTGTTAGCATGTCTAATTTCTGTATACTGTTTATTGTAAATTCTGAGGTTTTGTCTGTCACTACCTTTCAGCCCATAGTTTGGGTTCATTACCTCTGAGTTGGTGTACTCACGTTACCCCCTGCACCTTGTGTGTAGATCCAGGTACACCGGGACCCGGTAGTGGATATTGAGCAGCTGTCAGAGTTTCACTAGAGTTGCCGAGGTTGCAGCTGGCGATCGCGACCTCGTCTTCTCTTCCTTATTCCACCTGTTGCACTTATTTTGAGACTATGTTGTCTATTTTTTCTTTCTTTATTTTATAATATAGCAGCTCATGACTGAGTGACACCGGACCGGGGGTTGGAGATTTTTAATTTTTGTTTCAAATATTATTTTTAAACTTCGGACTCTTAGTATTATCAATAAATTCGTTTAAAAATCGTATTTTTATTGGAAATTGAATTTAGCTTAGAAAAAAGGGGCGGCTTGCTTGGTTCCACGACATGCGCCATCACGACTCCGAAATCGAGTCGTGACATTAGAGGGTCTCTTGTAATGGGGACATGGGAAAATTAAACTTCTTTTTGTCTAAGTAGGCATCACACATTTCTTATTGAGAGAACTAGGTTCCCCAGCAGTAGATAATTTTTCAACAAAACCTTTGTTTTCCGTTGGGACTGAAACCTAGCTTTACAGGAATCCTTGAAATGGTCAGTGTTACTATAATGAGTGCAAAGCCAGTTATCAGGTACAGTAACGAACTTTCTATGTGAGCTGTAAGGAGCCTTTTCCTTTTGGAACCCGATTCCCAGCCTGATCCCCCCATTACTTTTATACATGGAAGTAATTGTGTCAGAGGATGATAAGTAGGGATTTTGACTACTTATAGCACCTTTTAGCTTTTGTTTTAGTCTAAAAGCATTGAATTGTGTTCTCGAACACTGATAAAATGTGCTAAATTGTAGGAATATTAGAAGATGGACTCCCAATGAAATCCAACTCAAAAATAAATAATCTAAACTCAAGGCCATAAAAGGAACAAAAGATCACAAAGTGCTGACCGCAGAATTTCATCTGCGGCCGCAGTTGATGAAGGAAAGTCCAGCAGACTTTTGTACAAAGTGCGGACCACACATGGATTGTGCGCCCACAAAAGATGGGCTAGCAACAAAGTTTAGAGAATGTGCAAATTCCCAAGTTTCCAAGCCCATTAGAAGTGCGGACTGCACATGAATTGTGCGGCCACAAAAGAAGTGACTTGCGACCGCAGACGTAAAAGTGCGGACCATTGGAGACCAAGTTGCGACCGCAATTACAAATATGCGGACCGCAGAAAGAATGCATTGCGACCGAAAATTAGAATTATGCGGCTGCAGACCTCCAGTTCTTGACAAGTTTAAGAAACCTGCGGACCACATATGGAATTATGTGGCCTCAGAACCTCCCGAAGGGCGTTTTTGTTAAAAATTTCCTGCCCTGTATAAATAGACAAGTTTCACAAATTTAGGTCAACTTTTGACATCAACACTACAACAGTCGTTTCTCTTTGCTTATTTTTGTAGTTTTTCATATTTTAGGATATTTTAACATATATTTTATTATTTTGATTTTACAATATGAGTTTAATTAGCTTTTCTTCTTTTATTTCTTCAATTTCAAGCATGTGTAGCTAGATTTTTACTAGGGTTGTGACCCAACCCTAATGTGTAAACCTTATAGGTATTTAATTTAATGCTTGTTATGATTGAGTATTTATTATTTAGCCTTGTTCATGCTTTAATTTGTGGAATTAATGGTTGCAAATATTAGTTCATGCCTATTTGAATTAGTCTTTACTTGAGAAAGAGAGACTTAGTCTAGAAAAACTTGGCTAACAAGAAATTGGGTCAATCGAGAGATTGATAATCCCAATTAAAGGGTTCAACCTAGAGCTAGTAATAAACCGACTTGAGTTTTAATCAACCATGTTGTACAATACACATTTGGACTTGAAAAAGCCAAATTGGATAAAATCACTCTCTGATCGAGAGGTATTAAGTGGGTAATTGAGAGTTGATAGATACAATACACCCCGATCAATAAATCAAGTATTAAGGTTTATATCCCATTAGGCAAACACCTAGTTGATGGTCATAGCCCTAGGCTTTTTTAGAAAACTTGAAAAACAACAAAAATAATTTCTTAGTTTTATTTCTCAACCTTGCAATCTTAGTTTTAAATTAGACATAGATACAACCCAAATAAATTAAGATAGTCAAACTCACGTACTACAATGTATATTTCTAACTCCCATATATAACTCTCTGTGGAAATCGATCGTGACTCTTGTTGGGTACTATTAGTGCAATCGATCGTTTCATAACCTTGATTTGAGGTGTGAAATTGGACGAGACCAGAGGACCAGGTCCACTTTAGAGATTTATCTAGGTTATTTTTAACCCTGCTTAGATCTTCCTAAAGTTGTCTATTTCATTCGAGTTCAGCACAATGACTCAATTTTACCTCTTTGAGTTAATTTTCAAGCTTAAGGTATGCTCACTCGCCACTTCCTTTCCTTTTGAAGGGTTCATGCAATTTTCTATTTTAAGCTTTTATAGAATTATTGTCCCTTTTCAAATCCTCACTGTTTGCTTCAGATCTAAAACTACTACCAACAATTCATCTCTATCATGTTCTACCTTTTCAATTTTCTCAGTTAGAACATCTTTGTTTCTTTAAATCCTCTATGGTTTCTTTCAAATCAACAACTACGACTAGTAGATCATCTCTGTCATGCTCCATATATCTTAATTCATCAGTTAAAACATTTTTATCATTAATAAAATTATGGTAAGCATCAATCATGACATTTGCTAAAGATACCAGCTTCTTTTGTGAGTAAGAATTCAAATTTCTTTGAACGTCTAGAAAGTTTTTCTCATCATCATCATCATCATCATCATCATCATCATCATCATCATCATCATCATCATCATCATCATCATCATCATCATCATCATCATCATCATCATCATCATCATCATCATCATCATCATCATCATCATCATCATCATCATCATCATCATCATCATCATCATCATCATCATCATCATCATCATCATCATCATCATCATCATCATCATCATCATCATCATCATCATCATCATCATCATCATCATCATCATCATCATCATCATCATCGTCATCATCATCATCATCATCATCATCATCATCATCATCATCATCATCATCATCATCATCATCATCTTCATCCTCATCAGATTTTATCATTAGGGAAAATATGGAGTTATATTCTACATCTTTGCTTTCAACGGACGCCATGGAGGTGTCACCTTATTCATCATCGCCCTTAGATTCACTAGAGGAATATCCCCATGCGGCAAGAGCTTGTTTCACAACATTGTTAACGGCAATTTCTCTTGAATTTTTTGTCGGGGACCAGCTTCCTCTTGGCCATTTTGTCTATGTTGTGCTTGTTATGTTCCTTCTTGTGGAGGGTACAATCTTTGATGAAATGTCGTGGCTTCCCGCATTTGTGACAACAATCATAGCCTTTTGTTCTGCTAGAGCTGCCCTTTTTCGAAAAACCTCTATTTCTACGAACCATTTTCTGAAACCTCCGTGTCAAATAGGTCATGCCAGCATCATCACCACTTGATTCAGTAATATTTGCTTTGAGAACCATGTTCTTCTCCTTTTTGGGTTCTCTTCGTTCATGATCCTTCTTCTTATTCATTTCACAGGTCTTCAGATTTCCAATGATTTCGTCAATTATCAGCTTTTGCAGATATTTTGCCTTCGTATTAGTGTTGACTTTGCTCTACCTAGAACCAGGTAACACATGGGGATTTTTCTGACAAGTTTGTTTCTTGGGATAATCTCTCCTAGATAATGGGCTCATCCTCCTTCATCTTGAAGAGTTCATACTCAATAGCGATCATGTCAATTTTTAACTACTTGACTTGAATTGTACCTTCATGTGTGATTTGGAGAGCTTCCTAGATCTCCTTGGCAGATTGACATGGTGAGATTCGGTTATACTTGTCTGTGAGATTGGATTTTCTTTGGTCGGAAGTTTTTCTCGATGGCTTTGCGATCAACATCATTATACCCCTTACTTGTCTTTGGAATTTGGACAACTATCTCGCTAATGGTTTTCATAGGTACAAAGGGTCCATTACAGATGAAATCCTAGAGCTTCGAATCATCAACCATGATGAAATCATGCATTCTTGTCTTCCACCATCCATAGTATTGTCCATTGCATCTTGGTGGTTCGTAGGTTGATTGACCTTCTTCAAAATTTGATGGAGCAGCCATGTAGATCCATTCTAGGTGTTAGCCTTATAGAAAGAACCTACTATGATACAAACTGGTGTAAACTAAGAGTCCACCAAACTGTATAGAGAACCTGGTTCTCTATCAATTCCAGAGAACACACACACAACGGTAAGTAAATAACGCAATAATATTTTACATAAAACTCCCAGCTCATAAGATTAAAAACCACAATCTACACTCGTAGAATTACAACTTCACTAACCGAGCAACTTTATATTACAACCTATTATAACCTAGGAATTAAACTCCTAATCCCTCACTTATTGCAATAACTATATTACAAGCCTCTTTGTAATAATTGTATTACAAAGCTCACCACTTTAACCAACTCTAGTCAAACACAACCACACAGTTTATGGTTTACAAAGGTATCCTACAAGATGCTTCTAACTAAGATGAGTAAGAGTTAGAAGTGAATGTAACATTAACAAAGATACACCAATACTAAGGATACACGATTTACTCAATGTTGGGATCTGGTCCTTCGTTCTGTTGTTGCTTTGTTTTTCAAAGACTTGGAGTAAATGAATGCGGTTGCACACTTGGAGTTAAATCCATTTTAGGGTTTTGCAAGTGTTAGTTATCCCTTGCCTCATGTTGGTAATATATAAGTGAAGTCACTAGGATGATGCGAGCAAGTGTCTGGTACACATCATGCTTGAACAGTGAATACAACATTGTTGCGTCTGCAGAGTAGCAGCTTAAACAACTGTAAAGAGTTGACTTGTACTATGACCGGAGGAGCTGATAGCCATCTGTTCCCTTTGGTGTTCCCTTAAATGATTTCATTGGAACTTGTACCATACATGTGACATGTTGTTCTGAGCGTGGAGAGGCCTTGTATCATGTTCCCTATTTGGTTCTCATATAAAGTTTGTTAAATCATCAAAACATAACGACACATAACTTATCACAGGTATATATCTAGGATTTTCTGAGTTTATCATGTATATCTAGGACTCTTGGATCTTATCTTTGTATGTGTCTACATTACTCTAAATAGATGCAATTCTAGCTCTTCACTTCTTAAGCCATTCATCAAACATTCTGATAGTAATAGAGCCAGATACATCCTAATTTTAATTTACTCGATATTATCCTCCCACATTATGTTATTCACATTCTAATTGGCAGATCTAGGCGTGTGTTGGTGTTGAGTTTGTACCTTCTGGGATGAGAGGTCTCCTTTACTCCTTATATGGTCTTGGATAATACTCACCTCATGAACTAAATTTTGGATTGAGTTAGGCTCAATATCCATTTTGTTATCATGATATCAGAGTCAGGCCCATCCAGATTAACTATTTACCCTATACTAGCCCCTATATTATATTGGTTAGATAGTTCACATGTCCAGTCCTGGGTATGGGGGAAGAGAGGGGTGTAAGAATTACTCATCGGTTACTTATGGAATGTGAGGTCTCCTTATATGGCCTTGAGCGATCCTCAGTGTCATTTTTTGACATGTGCATACTACTAGTAGTTGCATGATCAAAATAGATTGAAAAAAGCTTATGATACATTGAAATGGGAGTTTGTGGAAGAGATGATGCATGCACTAGAGTTCCCACAACAATACATAAAATGGGTTATGAATTTCATAACAACTGTGCAATACACAATAGCCATCAATGGAGGTTTGTATGAGAGCATAAAAGGAGAAAGAGGACTTAGGCAAGGGGCCCCAATATCCCCATCGCTTTTTTTCATATACATAGAGTATTTCAAAAGAATAATGAATGTGGTAGCTCCACAGGAGGGGTTTGGATAACACACTAAATATAGGAGCTTGAGACTGAATCACTTGAGCTTTGCATATGATGTATTCTTGTTCAACAAAGGTGATTTTCAGTCAGTTCTTCTCTATTGAGGAGGCTGAAGACTTTTTTAACACAGAAGAATTGTGTACAAATGCCATCAAGTCAAACATTTTTAGTGTGAATATGCCAGTTCAAATCCTGAATGACTTGATAGAGATGACATGGGTAGCAAAAAGAGATCCTTCCATTTAGGTACCTTGGTGTGCCCATCTCAACCAAAAGGATATCTAAAATGGATTGTGAGGTCCTCATGGACAAAATTACACCCAGAATCAAAAGTTGGGGTACAAGGCACCTTTTCTATATTGGGAGAGTGAAACTTGTTAACTCAGTACCTCTCCATATCCATAGCTACTGGTCATCCATCTTCATATTGCCAAAGCATGTGCTCAAACGAATCACAGCTATGTGCAGAAATTTCCTCTGGGATGGGAAAGCAGTCACAAAAAAACCTCCACTAATAGCATGAGACTTAGTGTGTAGGGAAAAACATGAAGGTGGACTGGGGATCATAGACATTTTAAAGTGGAATGAAGCTGCAATTGCTAAATATGTCTGGAATATTGTGCAAAAAGCTGACAAACTGTCGATGAAGTAGATAAGCACTTTGTACTTAAAGGACAAAGATTGGTGGCAATATATATGACCAATTGATTCCTATTGGTACTGGAAAAAGTTATGTATGATCAGGGAGGTGTTTGCTCCTGGATTTATTTAGAATGGTTGGTGGAGTTCCAATGGACAGTACACTATCAAGGGTGCATACCAATGGAGAATGGGAGATAAAGAAACCTGGCCGTGGGGAAGATGGGTGTGGAATAGAATGAACTTGCCCAAGCATATATTTATATACTGGCTCACCATGCACCAAAGGCCGTAGACAAAAGCTAGACTATGTAACCTTGGTATAAGCCAAGATGATAGATGCCCTATTTGTGGGACATATGCAGAGACTATACAATATTTGTTATTTAAGTGCTCATTTTCCAAGGAGTGCTCACATGGATAGGCATACGTTTGTAGCATAATGATGTAACAGGGATATGAAAGAGAATGGCTAGAATCACCAGAGGCAAAAGATGCAGGGAAGTTTCATTGCCATACTTGCTGCCTTGATATACTGGATATGAAAGGCCAGGAATAGTGTTGTATGGGACCTAAAAATCCCGACTACTATGAATAAGGTATGTCAGATCAAGCAAGAATGCATACCGAGGAAGGCTACTTATTTTAATAGAAAGTTGAGTGCTAAAGAAAAAGAATGGCTAGATTGATAGATTGCATATATAAACTTTCTGGATAGTTAGGATGTTACTGATGTAATAGTGGAGAGAATGTATAGATAAAATATTTGTAAAGGGAGAGATAAATAAAGGAATTAAAAACGAATCATGTAACTGTACGTGGTTATGAATCAATAAGAATTTTTTTTCTTCACCAAAATTTGATCTTCATGCGACAAACTTACGCGAATTGGTATGTTTGGACAACACTAGTCAAGTATTGCATACTTTTCAGTCTTCACAATCTGTTAGAAATACTTTACCATCCATTGGGTGTGTTTGGTTCTCATTCTCTTATCTTATGAGATGAAACCAGAAGAGTTATAGAATCTACAAATGCACCATATGCATCAGCGAAAAATGTATGACATACGATAACAACTAATCCAATCATGCATTTTTTTACAGAATGTGGAACTTGTGGAAATTAAATGGTGCTAGTTATTGAAGATCTCAAATCAATGTCTCGGTTTACGTTTTAGACTTTCAGTGAATTAAAGCATACGGATTGAATTAGTAACATCATTCCCCACCTTCGAAAGTTGTAGCATGAGTAATCCGCTTTTGCACATCAAGATTATTTGGGTTGAAATGGGTTGAATAAACACAACTCGTCCAACTCAAGTTTGAACAGGCTGGACAAAGTAATATTCTTTTACATATCAAGATTGACACTTCTAGTGATAATCTTGGCTAAGGCAAGGAATGAGAGCACGTGCGGGACTTGTGAAGCAGCTAGGATTACTCTTAAAGTTGAAGTTTTACTATTGGTATGATACTATATAATCAGAGGAAGAGCTTGAAATTCAATTTTATGGGTTATGGAGTTTAGAAACGATGATTTCAAGTGCTAGTAACTGATATTCGGCTTAAAGTATGTATATTTATATGCATATTACCTCATATTTTACTCATGATTCGTAGATTTCGGATGTGTAATAAAATAATTTGTGCTAATTACTGATATTTTTATGTCTAAGAATCATCCAGAGACAATTTAGGACGAAGGAACGCGAATTGAACCGAAAAGGGGAAGAAAAGGGAATATCTCACAAAGTAGCTCCACTGGAAGCGTGGGGCACTAACTCTGGCGCACAAACGATAACCCCCAGATTTATAGTGCTAGGGCCAGCGGCCCACGCTACCCTGGGTATTGGTGACGTGAATTTGTCCTAGTTCTCCCGGGACTCGGTTATTTCGACCCCATGGCGCCCCAACTCGTATAAAAGTAAACTAAACCTATTTTGGCAAAGGGGAATGCCACTTGGAGAGGAAAATACAAGTACAAAGCACCCGGGAGCACGGAATTCATCAATTCTTCCAATCTTTTTCTAGTATTCATAGCTTTTATGTTTAAAAACCATATTTTGATTGTTGTTGTAAACATAAGTGGCTAAGAACCTCGTTATTCTAGGGTTATGGGTCGTTCTTGACTATTGTAAATTGGCAGTTGATTATTTTGCTTGATGTTATCATATTAATTTGCTTATTCGAACTTGCACTTAATTATTCTATTGCGTAGCTAATAATAGAGTACTATCTACAAATTTATAGTTGAACTCGAAAGTGGGAACTATAGATTGCATATGGATTGAATAGAGTAAGTTCTTAAATTCGGGCATCGGAGAATAGATTCATGATTAGGATAAACCTATTCTTGTTGCCTGACTTGGTTATTTCTAAAGGAAATATACATGCATTCTTGTCAAATTTGATACTATAAACATATAGTCTTAGGTTGGCTTGAATAGGCAAACGAAGCGTCGAAAGAACTTCGCGAGCATAATAAACCCTGCTAATCAAAAAATTAGATAAGTCAAGTGATGTCATCAACCTTAAAAACGCAATAGGAGAGACATCAATCCTATATCCCTGGAATATCTCTATCTCATTGAATTCTTTCTAAGTGTTTGTTTGCTCTACTTGCGATCTTATTTTATTGCTTGTTTATTAGTCTTAGTAGTTTAGTTACAAAAATTACAATCATCTTATTCACACTCACTTGAGCATTAAATTTATAAATAGCTTAGATTGGACAATAATTGATCATAAATCCTCGTGAGAACGATACTTTCTTATCACTTTATTACTTGTCGACCGCGTATTGCGTGTGCGTTTGAACCCAACAAATTTTTGGTGATGTTACCGGGGATTTAGAAATTAGTTGTTTGTTTGAGATAAGCTCTTATTTGTTTTTGTTTAAGTGTTAATTTGTTCGACTGTTTCTAACTCTTCAGGCATTCACCTTGAATGCTGAGAAGAAGCAATAATTTGAACAACCTTCCTCCTCCTGATCCTGAACCGGAAAGACTCTTCCACAAGTTAAGGAGGGAGGGGGAATAAAGAGTAAGAATTTCAAAGTTGGGTGTTGTAGTTCAACCACAACCAATCGAGATGGCATAAAATGAAGAAATATCGGTGATTGAGGCTGCCTAGAATCGCGAACATGACTCAGGCTATTGTAAAGCCTAATGTAACTGGGCACTTTGAGCTGAAGCAGTACATGGTGCAACTAATTCAATCCACAGGGCTATTTAGGGGTTGTCAAGTGAAGATCCCCAAAGGCATATACAAAATTTCTTAGAGATTACAGATACATACAAATATCCAAATGTCTCTAAGGACTGCGTCAGACTGACTTTATTTCCCTTTTTTCTAACGGGGAAAGCAAAGGAATGGTTAAACAAGGAGCCTGCAAACTCGATCCACTCTTGGGATGATCTGGCACAAAAATTCCGAATCAAGCTTTTCCCACTAAGAAGGTAATGGCACTGAGGAGCTAGATTCTTGGGTTTCAACAATGCGATGGTGAGATTCTTCATCAAGCTTGGAAAAGATATAAGAAATTACTTAGAGACTGCACATATCATTGTCAGAGTGAGAGGTGTTCGGACATGCTTTTGTGGATGGATTAGACGAGACCTCCAAATTATATCTATACTCAGTTTGTAGAGTAAGTTTCATGCAAAATCCATACAGTGAAATTCAGACTCTGCTCAACAATTTCACTGCAAGTGATCATAATTGGCAGGGTAAATATGACTCAAGAAGGATTATAAAATAGAAAGCAGCAGGTACACTCGAGCTGGATGAGATGTGAGCCGAGCGAGCAGTGATTGCTAAACTAAACAATCAAATGGCTAAGATTACAATGGGTCAAGGGCATCAGATGCAGCAGGTTCATAGGATGACCATATGTTGTGAAATTTGTGGAGATAGTCATATGAGTGACCAGCTTCCTGTGAATCTTGAATCTATCTATTATGTGGGCCAACAAGGTAGAGGTCTAATTAACCAGAATAATTAATATGAGAACACATATAATTCCAACTGGAGGAATCACCCGAATTTGTCATGGGGTGGGAACCAGACCATTTAGAATCAATACAGGCCTCAAGGGAACTATAATCAGCCTCAAAAGACACCTTAACATGTAGAAGAAAAAACTAATGATATGTTGAAGAAGATGTTGATTGAAAACCAGCAACTTTGAATAGATAATCACCAATTAAGGGCATAATTTTGAAATATAGAGAGGCAAATTGGGCAGTTGGCTGCACAACAAAATACATCACATGTAGGTGACCTTCCCTGCGATACAGATAAGAATCCTCAAGTAAAGACTATAACTTTGAGGAATGACAGAGAATTAGAAGAAGTCCCAAAAGAAAGAAAGAACAAGTCACTCCTAAGGGTAAACTGATCCCCAAAACTATGGGAGAAGTTGAGAAAGAAACTAAAGAAAGTGAAAAGACTCCGACTGCATGGACACCACCTCCTTTCCCAAATTCAATTGAATTCCATTGGTTGATGTGCTACATGAAATCCCAAGATATATTAAGTACATCAAAATATTGTGGCTACAAAAAGAGGTTGGCAGAATTTGAGACAACGACACTCACTGAAGAGTGCACCTCGAGAATTCAAAGAAAATTGCCACAAAAGTTAAATGATCCGGGGAGCTTCACCATACCTGTTCAAATTGTGAGGAAGATGTGGGGCGAGCACTTTGTGATTTGAGGGCTAGCACAATTTGATGCCCCTATCAGTTTTCAGTCAATTAGGGTTGGGAGCTCCAAGGCCAACTACAATTATGTTGCAACTTGCTGATAGATCTATTGTCCATCCCGAAGAGGTGATAGAAGATGTGCTACTACAGATTGGGCAATTTATTCTGCCAGCATATTTCATTATATTGGACTATAAAGCTGATAAACAAGTCCCCATCATCTTGTGACGAATTCTCTTAGCAACCATGGTGTTGTGATCAAAGTTCGTGAAAGCAAATGATCCTCCGGGTTGATAATGTGGAAGCAGTCTTTAAGTATACAGGGCAATTCAACTGCCAAGTTATCTAGCTATGATATCAATGATTAAAAAAGAAGACAAAAAATGATGTAGGTGCATATCTGGATGACTCTTCAGAGAAAGAGTACTTATGTTGTTTGACATCATTAACTTGGATGCCGAGGTGAAGGAGATGGAGCTTTATCGGGATGCATGTGCTTACATCAAAGGACTAATTGATTTCGAGCCTCTAGATAGACCAAGTGGGCCACCCCCAAGCCGTATATAGAAGAAGCTCCTAAATTGGAACTCAAGCCCCTACTCGCCCATCTTCATTACGCCTATTTAGGTGTTGATGAAACTTTACCTGTTGTTGTATCTACTCACTTATCTGTTTTGCTGGAAGAAAAACTACTTCGTGTGCTTAGAGAGCAAAAAGGGGAAATTGGATGGACTATGACTGACATTCGTGGTAGTACCCCAACATTTTGTATACATAATATTCTCATGGAGGATGGTCACAAACTGGGTGCAGAACACGAACGCTGCTTGAACCCAGTCATGAAGGAAGTGGTAAGAAAAGAAGTCATAATGTGGCTCAATGCAGGTATTATCTTCCCCATCTATGATAGCAAGTGGGTCAGTCCATCCCACTGTGTACCTAAAAAGGGTGGAATGACGGTGTTCATAAATGATAATAAGGAATTAATTCTGACTAGGATTGTCACCGGTTGGAGAATTTTCATTGGCTACCGGAAACTGAATAATGCTACTAGAAAAGATCACTTCCCCCTTCCCTTTATTGATCAAATGCTAGATAGGTTGGCCGAACAAGACTAATATTTTTTCCTTGATGGATACTCAGGCTATAACCAGATCTCAGTTGCACTAGAGGACCAAGAGAAGACTACCTTCACTTGTCCTTCTAGCACTTATGCTTTTAAGCAAACTGTGACTATTCAAAGGTGCATGATGACAATCTTCACTGATTCGGTAGAAATTTTTTTTGAAGTATTTATGGATGATTTTTTGATCTTAATACCATCTTTTGATGAATGCTTAACGAATTTGTGTAAAGTGCTTTCCAGGTGTGAAGAGACAAATTTAGTGCTCAACTGGGAGAAGTCTCATTTTATGGTACGAGAAAGAATTGTACTCGGGCATAAGGTGTCGAAAGATGGGTTGGAGGTGGATAAGGAAAAAGTGGATGCAATTGAAAAACTTCCACCTCCAATCTCTATCAAAGGAGTCAGAAGCTTTTTGGGACATGCATGTTTCTATCGTAGATTCATTAAATATTTCTCTAAGATTTCTGCTCCCTTGTGCAGATTGCTTGAGAAGGATACACCTTTCAAGTTTGATGAACACTTCTTGAAGGCATATGAGGGGTTGAACAAGACATTGGTGACTACACCAATTATCACTGCCCCAAACTGGGGAGAGTCTTTTGAATTGATTTGTGATGCTAGTGACATGGCAATTGAGGTCGTATTGGTCCAGAGGAAAGATAAGGTGTTCCACTTAGTTTACTACACTGGAAAAACTCAAAAACTAGCTCCAATAAATTACACAGTCTCAGAAAAAGAGTTGTTAGCGGTAGTATGGGCATTTGAAAAATTTAGAGCCTACTTGGTGGGAATTAAACTCATCGTCTACACAGACATGCAGCCATCAGGTATTTGTTCGATAAAAAGGATGCTAAGCCTAGAACAATTTGTTCGATTCTTCTCTTTGAAATCAAAGACACAAAAGGGATAGAAAATCAGGTGGCAGACCATTTATCGCGCTTGGAAACTCGCACAGATGTTGAGGAAGGGGGCAAAATCTTGGAAAGCTTCCTTTATGAGCAATTGCTAGCCATCATAGATGGCACAACCCTATGGTATGCTGACTATGCAAACTTCATTGTAAGTGGGGTGACTCTGTCAAAGTTATTTCCGGATGGTAAGAGGAAATTCATGCATGATGCGAGGCTTCATCTATGGGATGAGCATTTTTTTAAGCAGTAAGCAGATGTCGCGCCCCCTCTCTTCTACCTCTCCTTTCGGATCGGTCAGGGTATTCGACATTATTGGGATAACTCGTTTTATTTTGGAAAAGGGGTAAGGAATTGAAGAGTCGCCACCTAACGAATTAAGGTGCGTTAGGGAACCTAATAAGGGTCATTTACAAACATAGATTGGATAACCAGAAATAGGGTAAGGGCTTGAAATTACTTCAAGGGGAAGGTATTAGGCACCCTCAAAGTCCACAACTGTGGTTTCCGGGCAAACAAACTTTGTGAATTTTAAAACAGGTAGAACATAAGCGATAAAAGAACATAGGTAAACAAATAAAGGTTTTTTTGGAAGATTCGTAGTCTAAGCACACATATGTGCTAAAGTTAGGGGGTCCTAGGTTGTTTATACTATAAGATCATATCCCTGCAATGTTCGGTAATCACTTCTCAATGAGGGGCTACACATTGCATTAGCGCACAGGTCACCATATCCATGTCTACCCTTTCCCACCCCTCAGTGGTTATTAAGCGAGTTTATTTAACGACCTCTATGCGTGCTGTTACCCGTCCCTTCTTAATGGTCCTGGAGGAGATTCGGTAATCACTCCTCAATGAGGGGCTACACGTTGCCTTAGCGCACCGGTCATCATATCCATGTCTACCCTTTCCCACCCCTCAATGGTTATTAAGCGAGTTTATTTAACGACCTCTATGCGTGCTGTTACCCGTCCCTTCTTAATGGTCCTGGAGGAGATTCGGTAATCACTCCTCAATGAGGGGCTACACGTTGCCTTAGCGCACAGGTCATCATATCCATGTCTACTCTTTCCCACCCCTCAATGGTTATTAAGCGAGTTTATTTAACGACCTCTATGCGTGCTGTTACTCGTCCCTTCTTAATGGTCCTGGAGGAGATTAAACAGGATCCTAAAATATGATGTCGAAGTGAATATCAAAAAACAGAAGATATATAGTTTCAATTTTATAAATCCAGAAGCAGGGGTCCTAATCAGTTTGCCTACTGATTTTTAAGCCTGTTAAACGTTAAGCAGTAAACACAAAAGTAACAGTTTTCTAGTTTTATAAAGGTGGGTTACCTAAGGCTTGCCTATGCGTGGGGGGAAATGCACAATAGTTACCAAAATTATTAAAACAGTTTAGAAGTTGTTTTACCTAAAGCAAGTTGTTCTAAGTGTTGCAAATACATGGGAGTTATTACCAGTTTTACTAACACATGATAATCATATGTGAGACTGTCTTATGTCCCTCTTTCATGCAACATTAGTTTAACTAGGTGTGACTTAGTGAGATCCTAAAACAAGGTATCTAGTATGAACATTATAAGATGCAAAATGATTTATATGCAAAATTCCTAAAAAAACATGATTTCTAGATGCACAGAAAGTTACAGCATGATTTCTGAATATGCAGTAGCAACAGTTATCATGTTAATGTTGCTACTTAGCCTAGACACAAGATTTCTAAGTGATGAAAATAATGTCAAATGAGATGCTGAAACAGTAAACCTAAGAACATGATATCTAATGCATGACATGCTTAGAATGTATTGGTCCTAAACATGGATTCTAATGCGCTCATAGAAATGTAAGACTAAGGAATGGTTTCTACCCCATTGATATCTACAACAGACATGACTACCCTCCCCTTTCACTATCAATCCCCAATATTCGTTTACAACAATTATTACAAACCAATGTGAATGAATTACATAAATAGATAAGGAAAAAATAAGAAGTTACAATATAAGGAGCGTGAAAACAGGCCCAGATTCTCAAAATCTCAAAAACCCAAATGTTTCATAGGCTTTCTCATATCCGTGTGTGTCAGAATTCCCTAAAGACCTCAAGGGATCCCGGGCAGTGCTCACACCCATATTTCACAACCATAATTGAATAAGTGCAGTGTGAAAGTGCCAGCCCAAGTGCATCAGAATTCAGAGGGATCTCATAGGAATCCCAAGGAAGTCATACACTGGAGGGGCAGAACTTAAGGACCTAAGAGTAAAGTTAGAGTGCTTGACATAGTTTTGAAAAGGTTTAACATGAAAGCAGTATTTGAAAAAGAGACCCAATTGAAGTACTTTTATAAAATAGGAGAATTGTTTAGTAAAACAGCTTTTGAAAACAGTTGTGTAATTTAAACAAACAGCAGCCCAGTCAAACAAGTTCAACAATACTCAGAGAACAAACCTTCACACATGGATAACTGGGGATTGGGGACAAGTAGAGAAGGTATGGTGAACACATAACAGACAGGGGTCCTTGGAAATTAGTGCAAATAGTAAGACATAGGTTCAGGAGTGCTAATTAAAACAAAGTCACAGAATCAGAAGTGCTCTAGAGGATTCATGGGGTTGGGAGATATTATAGTATAAGATTTCATACTAAACATGATTGAGCATAGCATCAAGACAACTTAGGGTAATAAATCAATAGATGCATACCAAAACTAGGAAAATAATACACAAGCATCAAAACAGAGTAGAGTTACACTGAGAGAGATTACCGGTTTATAAGAACATGCTAACCCTAAAGAGGTAAGACATAACTAGCATACTAGATGAAGAAATGATGCAAGGAGGTCAATTACATGTTGAACAATAAAACAATAGATAGAAACAGATTAGGAACATGATAAACTGAAGAAGTAAAAGAAACATATTATTTTTGGGACTTGAATTGAAAATCAGAACATACCAGTAAAGAGACAATGACCAAAAAAGTGAAGGGACATGAGAGCACAATAGTTAGCCTTGGCTTGCAGCCGGCTAACTTAGAATAATAGTAAGTGACACAGAAAGAGAGCAGAAAGCTTTGAGTGTGAGAGATAGAATTTGAACTAGTGTGTTCGTGTGTGTTGAGTGAATTGTCTGTGTGAGATTTAAGAATAGGAGTGCATATATAGTAGTTTAGGAGTAAAACAAAAATAAGGTAAGAGAAACACAAATCAATCAATCAGGCAATCATAGGATTTAATCACGCGAAGGAGTTCAGAATAGACTCCTTCAATTAAGGGCAATTAGCCAAACGGTAATACAGGGGTTAATTAAGGCAAGAAGTTCAAACAAATATTCAGAACAGAATAATCTGAGGTCTAATTAAGGAAAGAATCATGTAAAGGGATCAGTAAGGGTCCACCAATATACGAGCAATCAAATAAGGCAGGGATGAATAATTAAGATAGTAAACAAGGAAACAAGCAAGACGTAGGCATAAAAATCTCTAATAGAGCAAATCAATCAGCCAAAATTTTAAAGTAATACTGATTTTTGGAAGAAAATATCAACTCTCCTAAATAGAAAATAGGCTAAGTAAAACTTCACAAAATATAGAAATTAGCTGGAAAACAGATGCGAACCCTAATAGAGATTAATTAGGGAAAAATACAGAGTGTAAACATGTAATTTTTGACCCTCCCCGTGATTTTACACAGTATAGCATTTAAATATTTAGTTTAGGTCTAATATCGCTATTTTAACTAGTTTTTACTTTATTTTATCGCAAAAACTAAAATTATAAAAAAATAGTTTCATTTTGTAGTCATACTATTTTGCTAGGATNATTAAGAGTTATTTTATATTTTTCTTATAAGTATTTTAGAAGCAACTTCTTAGCCCAATTTTGTAGATTTAGAGCCCAACTCAGACCTAAGCCCATAATTCTCAAGCTCATTCCCCTAGCCCAATACCTATTAACCTAACCCTAAAACATATACCCCTATAAAAGCCCCTTTAATCTTCATCACACAAAGAGAGGACACCTTAATCACACAAAACCCCAGCAAGAACGGCGGTTCCCCTACCCTGCTTCTTCTTTACCTCTCATCTGCAATACCCAGTAGGGATACACACAAACACATACAGATAGACACAAAAAAAGGGCGAGAAAACCAGCGGCCACCCCTCACTCTCTCACTCCTAACCTAACCTCCCCATTCCTTAAGAC
>MDKJ01147244.1:0-99757 GCA_005239525.1 Nicotiana knightiana | reverse complement strand
CGACGAGGCCGCGACTGAAGACATACATGCCTACACACATATATATACACGCCAAGCCTATGGGCTGGAGACTGAAAGCTGCAAAAAAAAACCCAGAATACTGTGTCCACAATAGCCTCTAAGAGTGTCATAAGCACTGTCGGTACAAGGCCCCGACTATACCCAAACTGTACAACAAAAGTAACCATCCTACGAAAGCTCCAGGTAGAGGTGGATCTTACCAACTCACAGCTGAACTCCAAAATCCTAGCGGAGGGGTCGATCAGAGTCCCTACCTGGACCTGCACGCACGAAACAAAATGCAGTGTCCCCAGGCAACGGGACATCAGTACGAATAAAAATGTACTGGTATGTAAGGCAGAAAGTAGAATCATACATAGCTGATGTAAAAAGGGTAATAGAGATAACACCTGACACTGAAACTCCATGGCCGACATCCGACCTCATAGTAATCAAATATGCATGGTATGCTCGTGTAATCGTATGTCGTGAATACATATATATTGATGCAAATGCATGACATACCCAACCAAATGCTAGCAATGGCGGTCTCTCCCGGTAGCTAACCGGTATCATATTGTCAACCTGTGGCCATCTGTACAATATATATAGTCTTTTGGGAAAATAGGCCCCTTACCTTCGATTATAGCTCGAAGTCCATGCATAATATGCCATGTATGATATGGACTTTGAATGCACATAATAGTCCATAACAAGAACTTAGCCAATCTTGGCTCATTGGTACTCTTATTCTCATAATATCATAATCACCTTCGTATCACATACAAATGTCTCATGGAACCTCATATGTTTTTTTGAATAAGCTTGAAAACTTAACTCGAATTTTAGAAAGATAACTTAACTCTGAAGATGTTCATAAAAAGCTTAAGGTGCTTCACTTAGTCCTTATACCTGATTTCTTGATAATTAATAAAAGAAAGTATTCAAAAATCAAGTGTTTTTGTAGTTTAAACATAAAAATTATATTTGAGATTTTTGAAAATCGACGTATCACTTTAGAGATATTTAAAATACACTTTAACAAGGAAGAAGGACTGATCACAAGTACTAATTGCCTTTATTTTTAAGTCACACAACCCAAAGATGAATAAGAATTCATATATATGGATATATAGTTAAGAAAGCCGACAAAATGACATATATAGATATCGAATACCCTATTTAATCGAACGAGTGGAATATCAACCTATTAGCATCATAAAACTACTTCAGCTACGATCCCAATTCCTTTCACATAAGGTCTTTCTAGCAATAGAATAGTAAAATATCACATTTGGCGTCTTAGGAATTTCCCAGAATTCGTGCTAAAAAGAAGGACGAAGCTTAGCCTTAACATACCTCTCCAACGAACGTACGAATGCTTGTAGTTCCTTCACAAAAGTTGTTCCTTACGTCCTAAGCTTCGCAAAACTATATATATACAGCTTATACGAACCTATAAACAGTTCATAATTGGGTTTAAAGCAGATTTTTCATATGACCCTAACTTGACGAAACGTCCGTAGAACTTTGTAAAAATGATCATAAAAGAGTCCCAAGATGATTACCTTGGAAAACCAAGTATAAATCCTGAAGAACCAGCAAGAACAACAAATTCCTACCTTCCAAAAATAGCTCCAAACACAGCTAATAGAAGGGGGAAATGATTGCAAAGCGTATAGATTGCGTTTCTAGGTACGGGGGCAAACTTTAACGATAAAAATCGTTTAAAATGCACCTTAATCACTCAAGAACACCATGGGACCTTCTCTTCAGCTTGCTCACTATTTTGGGACTAAAATGAAATGTTTTGGAGTCTTAAAAGTCGAATTCGCCGACTTATACCACTTGTTTGATCCGACCCGATTCGCGACCCGGTTTCAGCCCGGACAATCCGCGGTAAAACAGTCATAACTTTTTACTCCGATGTCGTTTTGATGTGAAGTGTTTTTGGTTGCAAACTAGACTCGTAGAACTTCGAATAGGTAGGTTGTGGGTCCTATAACTCTTAATATATTGGGAGAAATGATCTGATACATTTGACCCAAAGTTTAAAAAATTTATTAGAGAAATTTACGATAATTTTTGCCGACCTTTATTTCGCAACTTGCTTGACTCCAAAACTTAACATGTGACCAGTGTGATATTATAATACCTCCTAACACATTATTCTTAGCATATTAAACACTCTTAGTCTTATCCCACAGGTGCAAGTTAACTTCAACTTTCCGAACGCGCGGGGTGCTACCCGAGCCATTTCTTTAACCACGAACTTTTATTTAAGGGATTCTTTTGACCTAAAGCTTTAGTTTAGTTCCTTGATATTACCACACATTTTCAGTCTTATTCTCCTAATGTGCTATACCCAACCATATATACTTAATATAACCACGCCACGTTACGTATATTATGTAAGAGAAGAGAAAAAAACACACGGGGTCTCACAAAAATCTTGTTTACTCATGCATTTCTTGTTGCCTTCTATCACGTTGATCGAGAAACTAATGCAAGTTGATTTAACAAGTCACTTGTCTAGTTAAGTCTTCGTTAATGTAATAATACTTGCACAAAGCCTTATGTGTTTGAGAGAGAGAAGAAGAAGAAGAGGAAAAAGAAGAGGAGGAAGAAATGCGCGCATAGTCAGGAGGAAGAAGAGGAGGCGTCTGAAGTTATTAAAATTAGGGTATAAATTAAATAATTTTAAAAATATAATATAAGTTAAATGAGGACGATCAAATAAGGTGCCCCGTTCAATTCTCGCCGTTTTGGTCACCGCGTGCAATTTTTACTGTTTCTGTCTCTGTTTCTAACATGTCAAAAGCTCTTTTAGAAATGTCAAAGAGTACCAACCATGTGAAGGCGACTGCCACTTGTTTACAGCCTCAAGGTTCGGGCTAATACATATGAACTTTGTCCATATTAATGATTAATCGAGATTAGTATATTGCAGTCCATTAATTTAAATGATAGGGCATTGTAGAAACTAGTAAAGTTTGTCACATTTTGAATGATATCGAAATTAACGAGAGTAATTTTAAAATTAAAGAAAGTTACATTTTATGCACTGGCAAATAATCCCACACTTAGTAACATTTTTTTCACCAAATTTACAAACTAATACACTGATCATTTCTTTACTGTTAATTTTATACAAGTAATATGTATTTTAAGGAGAATCTTTCTTCTCTTTGATGCATATAAATCTTCCTTTTTAGATGGTTCGATGAATTTTCTAATATCAGATAGATTTCCTTAACAAAGCACAAAAAGTTAATCAGTCCTATGAATACTGATATATTGTCTTTTTTCGTCTTCTTGAGCCGAGGGTTCATCGGAAACAATCTCTCTACTCTATCGGGGTAGGGATAAGATCTGCGTACACACTACCTTTCCCAAACCCTACTTGTGGGATTTTACTGGATTAATTGTTGTTGGTGTTGCTAAACTTTTTGGATTTTATGCAAAATGTGGATCATGTTCGTTAATTGTTATGTCTTTCCATGTTAATTTTTTTTATCTTTATAAGCAAAAGTTGTAACACCAGATTCATTATCGATTTTAATAAGATCGATACATAAAGAATATGCTTTTTTTTTGCATTGTTATATGAAGAGAAATACAAATTTGATTCACATTATTTTAAAGAAAAGTACACACAGAAATCTCATTAACTTCACATGCCCATTTTAATGTTGGTTTGGTGACCAACTAATATGTTCAACGCAATCCTAACAAATCAAAAGTGCGAATTTGCAAAATAACAGTAATTCACATCACACCCGACGACAATATATACACCACCAAACTTAGAGAAATACATTGACAATATGAATTTATTTTTTACATAAAGGGAGCAGTGTAATATGTGATAATATATTAGCTACTATTTTTATTAGGTTTTCAATTACTAATATTTATCATAAAATGTTATTTATAATTATCGAATTATAAATATCTTTTAAACAACCGTGCATAAAAGTTAAACTGTTAAATCAAACGCCACGGCCAACTACCACGAAAGTCTTATTTATTTGGAATTAACCCACAAAACAAATATATAATTCTATTTTCCTTTTCTTGGTTGTGACAATTCAACTAACTCAGCTTAAATATTGAACTAATCATTTGTCCACTGGACCTTTTTCTTCAATTATTCCACAACCAAATACATAACCATTTCATGTTCCTTTTGATTCGTCGAGGAAGCACTATAAACCCAAAAATAACCTACTAAAATTTTCCCCTACAACGACGACAAACTCAATATATTTTCAGAGAAAAAGATACAGACTTTATCCCTGTCTTATAAAAATATAATTGCAATCCCCGATAGACCCTCAGCTTAAAGAACAATGGAGATAAAACAACAAGTAACAAATAATAATAACAACAAAATGAATTTTTCCCCTACTATGCCAACAAATATTTCTTCCAATTAACGTTGTGATTACTTAGGCTCGAGTCTAAGTAGTGTACGTGGACAATAGAAAAAAATTCACATAATCATATGATTTTTACTTTGATAAGATGAAATTAGCTAGCAACTGAGGTTAATAACCTATGATGCTAGCAATAAGAGTAGACTAGGTAGTGAAGTAACTAAACAATAATATGATTATTAAGAGAACAATAACTTGTTTTGCTCATATTAACTTCTTATTACGCAGCAATTCCTGCTGGATTACACAATACATAATATTAATATTAGTCTCCACACAAAAAGTGTTCCTCCAGATCATATGTTTTGCATATATATATATATATATATATACAGTAGATATTTTCTTGTTTTATGCTCTGCAAACTCCTCTATATATCCTTCTCTTTCACTATTATAATCAACCTTTTTCACCTTTTTCTATGGCATGTCCATTCTCTCTGCTGAAATGCAAGAACTATACATTCATTTAGTTCTTGTTCTCTTCAAAAATGTCCAGAAGAGAGAGAGCCTGCAAAAACACAAATCAAAGTGTTCATGTTAAACAGAGATTTCATTTACATTTACGTTGAACAATCGATCGATAATTTAGGGTTTAGTCTTGTCAAGAAGATGATAATCACCTCTGGAACATTCAACTCGAGGCGGAATTTAGGACCATCGTAGTGGTGAAGGATTGGCCTGAACGAATCCTCTTCAAGTGGTTCGCAAACTTTCCTTGTCACAACACGAACCTGTAAAGCAAGACAATACAAGTCAAGATTCCCAGCAACGAGACGAACCACAAACAACTGAATCATTCGTATGTAGATTGATTTAATCATTGTCATAATCGAGAAATCCCCAGCGGCTACTGGTGCTCAGTTTGTAACCTGGTGAAAAATGAACCCATCCCTCCACCCTTCTCAACTTAAATACCAAAACACTATACAAACTCGTGGTGTTTGCCCAACCCTCACTATGTGTACCAAAGCCCTGCGGCTCAACTATAGTATGCATCCAATTTTAAATTGTTCTTCAAGTTGAACCAAACACAGACTACAGAACTTTAATATTATGGTAAATCGAAACAAATATGGTTAGGTGATGTGTAACAAGTAAACTTTTGATGACAGTCCAATATCGAAAACAAATTATGTGCAGAAGGTTATATCATTCAGTAACCTCCTCTTACCTGAGCAGGAAAGCGAGATTCACCAGGGTTCTTCTTGTCCTCCCAGGCCGACGGATCGATATTCGACCCACCAAAGCTTGCAGCCTGTAGTTGGTTTATTATGTATAAGTTCGACGAAACAAAAAAGAGAATAAGTAGATAGTCCTACAAAATTCATCCATTTTTCTCCAACCATGTAATACAAATAGAAATACAAACCTCAAAAACTCCATGAAGCTGATGGGTCGAGTAGTTGTAGAGGAACAAAGGCAACCCGGGGGTTATTTGTCGAACTGAGTCCCTGTAACGAGGCGGCAAGCCTGAAATATAATAGTAGTAGTAGACATTAGACAAAGAACAAATCTTGAGGAGATAACAGTCTAAATTCCACTTATCAATGAATAAAATAGCCTCACTTCTTTAATTCGATTATAGAATCCTATATATATTAAACAGAAGCACAAATCTTAACGAAGCTAATATTAGTGTAAATTCACTGATCAATGAATAAACTAGCCTCAATTCTAAACTGTTTGGAGTCAATTAAAGAATCCTTATTAAACATAAGCACAACACTAATTGGGATTAACAGTGTAAATTCCACTGGTTAATGAATAAATTATCCTCAACTAGTTAGAGTCGGTCACGGATTCCTCTGTATTAAACAGAATCAAATCTTAAGGAGCTAACAGTACAAATTTCTCTGATCAATTAATAAACTATGCCTTAAATCCCAAATTTCTGTTTGGTTATATGAATCTTTTGTATTAATTCTCCACTTCTTCCCAAAATAATACTGCCAAATTAAAGAACCCCTAAATTACCATCAGATCATCCTATTCCTTTCAAAACCCCAGTTATTTTTATCCATAGACTGAAATTAGGAACTTCATAAGCATCTCCAATTAATCTAATACTATACTCCATTTTCCTATCTCCAATAATCAAACAAAAATTACAATCCATAGCTGTAAAGATTCAAACTTTGAACACTATCAACTAATTTCTAGCACATAAAGAAGAACAAATCTAGACTAAAATTACTTAGCCTCTCAATTCTTAAACAAAATCTTTAGTAATATTATCATTCCTTTTAAATCAGGCAAAAGATCCATCCAAAATAACTTTACACCACCAATTGGTAAATTAAAACAAAAAAAATGAACTAAAATTACAATTCATAGCTATGAAGATTCAATCTTGGACACCATCAACAAATTTGTAGATAATAAAGTGGGAAAAGATTTAGACTAAAGTTGCTTAATCTACTAATTCTTCAACAAAATATATAACAATTGCCTATTATCATACCTATTAAATTAAGCAATAGATCTATTCAAAATAACTTAATTCCACCTATTGATAAACAAATTCTAACTACAAAAAAACAACATCAAACACAGTAAAATACAAATCAAGAAGGAAAAAAAAGGGAATAATAAAAAAATAAAAATTAACATAAAAACTTACCAAAGAGTTCCCTTTTCAGATTCTCAGCCATAGTATCATTGTTGCAAACAAAAATATATCCACCAACAGTTTCATTTCTTGGCAAAGATTCAGCTGGTGGCAAAGTCTTAAACCTTTTATCAACACCATTCTGTTTTTCACCATTAACATCCTTGTTATTACTCTCTTTATTATTACTCTTATTATTCTTCTTCACACTTTTATTATTCCCATATCCAAACTCATCTTCAACACCACCTTTTCCAAATTTCTTGTTTAATACACCCTTTGTATTCACAGCAATATTGTTAATACCTTTACTATAATTAAAGTTCAAAGCTTGGTTTGAATATATCCCTTTATTGAATCCACCATTTAAACCAAAATCAAGAACCCCTTTTCCGGCAACTCCACTTCCGGCGCCGGCAACCGCCGATGGGTCGGCGATTTTCCAACCGTCGTTGCTAAAAAGATTGTAATTTGACTTGTTGGAAATACTACTAGCAGTTGAAGAATTGTTGTTGATGTCACCACCTACTCTTATATCAAAATTTCTTCTTTCTTCAGGCCTTTTGGAAACATAGTTATTGCTCCAAATTGAATCGCTTAAACTGAGATTTGCTAAGTTGTTGTTTTGTAAACGGAGCTGATCACTGAACTGCCAGAAAGATGATTGATTGTTGTTCTCCATTTTTGTATAAAGATTCAAACTTTTTGCCTTTTCTTGAATACCCAAATGAAGAATTTGTGTAAAGATTGAGTCTTTGGTTGAGAAAGAGAGTTGGGAGTTTTACTTACAGCAGAGAAATGGTGTTTTTGAGAGGAGAAAATGGAAAAGGTTTATATGGAATTAAAAGGTGTAATGGGGTAGAGGAAATTTCCTAGAAAATGAGGTTGGTGGGGTGGGTGGGGAGTGGGTGGTGAGGGGTGGGGTGGGGGGAAATTGCGTGTGAGATTGTCAAAGGAGAGTGTGGAAAAGTAAACAGTGGAAAAAGGAAAAGGCAAAGAAATTTGATGGAATCCAAAGAAGAGTGAAGTACTACTAAGTACGTACTAGTAAATTGGTCAAGAGTTTTTAACTTATTTTTGGTTTCCTGTTCATATTGGGCCCGACTAAAAATTTAAATTCCTGCCGATAAATCTCATATTAGAGATAAAGTGCTCCTAACAAAAGATAACTTTATTTTCAGGAACTCGAATCTGAAACTTCTGGTCAAGGATAAATCAATACTTATTCTTCGACACACCCAAATTTATGGTATACATGGAATGTCAATTTTTTTCTACATTTCACATGTTACATAGTAGGTCGATTACTATTTTTATTAAATAATCAATTGAATTACTACATTATGAAATTCATTTGTAATTATTTTATAAATAATCGGTCAAACATTTAGGAAACTAAAACAAAAAAATGCTTTTTCTTAAAAAGTATTTATTTTGTAGAATTAAATATTAATCAAACTCTTAGGACGAAAATATAAATGCTTAGCAATAGCGTGAAGTTATTTTTCATAAGCTTAAACAAGTAATTTTTCCTTTTAAGTATTTTTGAAATCTTTGTCAAGTACAAATTCTCGTTCTAATATAGTGATAAAAGTATTACTTTTTATATTCATTAATCAAATGCAAACTGTTATTTTCTCGAACTATCTTTTTGTAAAAATACACAATAAAAACGAATAAACTGGTTAATTAATAGTAGAGATAATTGATTATATTTTGGGGTTCTTTTAGGTGGGCGAATGAGAGAGTGGTGACGGCAACGGAAAAAAAAAAAGAAAATAACACGCGGTTTAGAAAATGGCTAGAAAATGACAAGAAGTTGGGGTTTCATTTTTTGGGTTTGTTTTTTCTCAAGAAGAAAAAAGAAAAGATAAAGACAAATGTGAGACAAAGAGATAAAGATAAAATAATTACTTAGATATAGAGACCCTAATTTTAAAAAATACTAAAGATGTATTTTGAAAAGTAATATTCTCCTAGTTTGTCTCCTTTTAAACTCCTTTAGTTTATGTAACAACAATAACATTATTTGTCTGTGTTCAATTTTATCACCTGATATCGTTTAAAAGATACGTTCAATCATATCCGACCAGGAGTATTCGTTTTTCGGTACAGTACGATATTTAGATATTTTAATTCGGTATTTTATTTTTTAAAATACTATATTAATATCATACTTAATTTGAAATAATTCGATTTTTTTTCTTTCGGTTTCGGTTTCAGTTTATTTAGTTTGTTAACTTCGATTTATTCGATTTTAATACTAACTAGTGTATAGAGTCATAGACGGTAATATTCTTAATTAAAATACTAAAAATATTTGTTGACAAAAGTTTTATCCAAATCACCAAATACAAACTCAGAGAGAGAAAATTGTACATAAAAAAATAAATTTTATCATTAGAACTTAGAAATATCTTATTAATTGTTTAGAGTTAATGTCCAAATGCGCTCTAAATACCAATTTTTTTAATTTTGATACGACAATTCGATATTTAATAAATTATGCGCAGTCCTATCTCTAATTATGAAAGTTTTCCTCCTTGAAACATTACCAAACATTATCCTCTTGGCTTTTACTTTTCTTTTAATACAATTTTTGCTTTGTTTATTCAGTTTAAATTGGTGAACGTTCTTGTATTGTCTTTTTTTCTTTTGTTTTGTTTTTGGTAATTATAGTAAATAATTATCTTAATTTAAGGGATAATGCGATAAATTAGGAGAGCGTTAGCCACGGGAAAGTAGAATTTCTAGAAGGTAATACAAATTCCTTTAATCTAGTTAAGTAGCTTCCAATCCAATGTAACAAAAAGCCAAAAAAGTGATGTTTGAATTTTGAAAACGATTGTGTTCACATGAAGAATTTTAAGGGCCTTTTTTATTTTTATTGCTTAGTTGCTAAGGTAAGACTCGTACTTGTGAGGTGTGACATGGAATTTACACGTGTTTTTATGTGCTGCCACATGTGTACAGTGAGGATGATGACGTGGGACATTTTAGTTGCCTTTGTTGTTTCAAAAATAAGTGACATGATTTTTCTGAAATTGTATATTCATATTTCGAAAAATATTTCTCAACCAAATGTCATTGAATTAAAGTTTTTAATTCTCACGTCTTGTTTGGATGGTTGTTACTTTGAATACGATATTTGTTTTGATTGTTACTTAAATTTAATTGTATTGTATTGTTAATACGTAGTTATATAATGATAAAATGTATCATTTTATGTAACGACCGATTTGGTGTGGTCACGTTGTTACCTTGTCCTTTTCTCTCAATTTCACCTTTCAAACAAACAACAAACAATTTCACCTTTCATTATATTTATTTTATTTTGTCATTTACCTTACCTTTTTATATAATAATTTATTATGTATCATTTTTTCTTTATAATAGTACAAGTTTATTCTTTATATTGTTGGTGTGTGATATCATGAAACAATAGCAAACGACACTTCTATCCAAACATTGTATTTATCAAATTGCACTTTACAATACAATTAATACGACACGATACATTATGAACGATACGTAACAACCATCCAAACAAGTTTTCTTTTTGTGCGAATTATATATATATATATATATATTAACTGGTGCATACAGATGGTTGCATAGGTAGCATGGTATTACAAGATAATATACTATTATATGATACTATACTACTACTAGCGATGGTACTGTACCATTACTAACATACATATCATCCATGGTATTCCTATAAGAAGTAACATTACGACCATAGCTCATTATTAACGTTTGGCTGGACTAGAGCGCAATTGACATTGCGCAAGACATTTCCCTGGCTTGGTACTGGAGCAAATAACCCATTCTTATCTTCTTCAAAAACTTGCTTCACAAAAACAGGGGTATCTTCAAAAACACACGACACAGAGTTGCTTCCAAAATATTTTCCTGCCTTCGCCAGTTGATCCGCTACCTTATTTTGTTCTCTGTACGCATGTTGAACTACCAGATTACCTAGCTGGTCCATGAGGCACCTGCAGTCATTTAACATGTTAGCAAATGAGATATTACTGAGTTGTAACATTGTGACAATCTCTTTTGCATCCACCTCCTCCTTCAGTGATAGTAGATTATATTCATGTGCCAATTTGAGTCCAGTAAGCAAAGCGTATTGTTCAGCTGACACGGATGTGCCTCTTGGGACAGTTCCTGAAAAACCTAGTATTCAGTCAGCGTTAGAGTTTTTAAATATTCCTCCAATTCCATCAGTTGTGGTAGAAAGAGTTTCATCCGTGTTTAGCTTATAAAAATTTTCCTTCGGAGGAGTCCACTGTAGGTTTCCTTTTGTTCTTTTCTTACCCTTGTGATAGTAGGCAGTCAAGTAACTAAATTCAGCTGCTTGTTGGGTTGTAAATTTGACGTTGACCTTTTTCCTAGTTGAGTGGAAGTTATTTTTATTACGAGTTAGCCAAATATTCTACAAGTTTATTGGGAAATATGTTTGAGGATCCATATTATAAGGAAGTGTTAGACATTTGGAGTTGATAAGCGCATGTAGCCATTCTTTTGTGCATGGTATATTTGTTAATGAAGTAATAAGATTCGTAAGACCTAATTCTTTCCAGTATGTCTTAGCATTTACGCACGAAAGGAATATGTGCCCAATGTTTTCCTCTTCTCGTTGGCAGTAAGCACACAAGGCATCCTGTGTTAGATTAATTTTTCTAAGATAATCTCTAGCAGGTAGCCTATCGTGATATAGAAGCTAAATGAACGATTTGATCTTAAGTTGTATAGGGAGCTTCCATATCCAGGAGAGGTTTGATGAAGTATCAATGGGTCTTTGTAACCCTGTACAGTGAATAAGCTGTAAAAATTTTCATCGGAGTTAAGCCCCAGTAAAGGATGTCTTCACTGTTTTCAAACTTAGAAATGTAAGTAGCTACAATTGAGTATCTTATGTCCTCAGGTAAGTCAAAAGGAATGTTGGTCCAATTGCACCCAATGTCAAGTAAGAGAGAAGATAATTTAATTTCGTTATGGCCTGAAGGTAGTGGATCATGAATTAAGGAGCGGATAGCTGTGTCTGCCTTTACCCAAGGATCATCCCAGAATTTTATGTGCTTACCCTTCCTAATCTTCCATTTGATTCTCCGTTGGCAGTATTCCCAGCCTCGTAAAATATTAGACTAAATTTTGGAGTGAGTAATTGTGTTGTACTTATTAAGGTATTTATTAAGGATTAAGTTTGCCCACATTACATGCGGAGATTTAAATATTCTCCAAGCTAAATTTGCAAGCAAGACAGAATTCTTCAGTCGAAGTTTTTGAATTCCTAAACCTCCTGCTTCTTTTGATGTAGTTATCTCATTCCATTTGAGAAGGTGAATTTTCTTTCTTATAGCAGTAGTACCCTAGAGGAAATTTCACTGTTATTGTTCCATTTTATTAATAATGTTAGCAGGAATTTGAATATATTACATAATATGATTGGGTAAATTGTTCAGAGTAGATTTTATTTTTTCTGCCATCGTTAGGAACTTAGTTTTTCATCATGCGATTCGATTTTTAAAGTTATCAAGTAGAAACTGAAAGTTTTCCTTTTTAGGATTTCCTTGGAACATCGGAAACCCTAGATATTTTTCAAAAGAAGTTCCTTCTTTAATGCTGAAAGAATATGTGACAAATTTTCTATCATAAGCCTTGCAGGTTTGCGAGAAAAAAACTTTAGATTTATCAAAATTGATTTTCTACCCTAAATGGTGTGTAAAAAGTAATTTAATACATCGATAATTGCATGACATCTTTTAGTGGCGAAGAAAAGATGTGATAGTGCCGGTCCTGCTTTTGATATGCTAATTGGTTGCCATTGGAGGCAGTCCATAGAGATGGAAATGCTACATGAGAATATTTCCATACACATTATAAATAGGTATGGGATAAAGGATCACCCTGTCTTATACCTCTAGTGGTGTGAAGTATTGTGTCCTGGAGCCATTAACTATGATAGAAATGGAAGTTATTGTAATGCAAGACATAGTTAAAGTAACTATAGATGTAGGAATGTTAAAATAGATGAGCGTCTTTCTTATAAAAGACCATTCCAATATGTCAAAAGCCTTTTCCAAGTCTAATTTTAAGAGAATTGCAAGAGACTTACCTTGCATTTTTGCAAAGTAATTTAAAGTTTCCTGCATTATTATGACATTGTCAGAGGCTCTTTTCCCTTGCTGGAAACTAGTTTGTGTAGGCCCTATTATTTTGCCAATAATTGACTTAAAACGATTAACAATTACCTTTGTAATAAGCTTATAAGTAGTATTATATAGGATAATGGGTCGGTACTTTTGTATAGTTGTAGGATATTTTATTTTAGGGACTAGGCAAATGAGAGTTTTGTTCAGTTCCTTAGGGATGACCTTAGTACTAAATATTTCCTCACAAAAACGAGTAACTTTTTCACCTACATCTGACCAGTATCTTTGGTAGAAGAAAGGATGTAATCCATCAGGACACGGTGTCTTATAAGATATAAAGCTATACATAGCAAATTTAATCTCTTCTTAGCTAATTGGCTCTTCTAGCCTTTGTATGTCATGTGTAGAAAGTTGGCAGGTGTTTGAATCCTGATGTAATTTAGTGGAAAACATATCTTTAATAGTGAAAAGATTTTTATAGTAATTTATAATTAAATTTTGCAAGTCCTTGTGGTTATTAATCCAGTTACCCACCAGGTCCTTTAAAACGTTGATTCTATTCCTCCGGCGTCTATGAAGGGTAGACATATGAAAAAAATTTGTTCGCGTCACTATCATTTAGCCAAATGATACGAGATTTCAATTTTCAAAATTCTTCTTCTAAGTGTAATATGTTACTGTAATCTAAGTTTAGTTGTGTTTCTAAATTTTGTAAGAATATGCTTGTCGGGTAATGTAACGAGGATTGTATTCCTGCTAGTCTTATAACACTTCTCCTTCCGACCTTCCAGCACCGGGCAGGTGTCAGACTCTATGCAGAGTTTCGTCCTGAGCAATGAAGATAGAGACCAATCGTGGTTGTTCTAGGCCGACCAAGAGAGCTTCGGATCCAGCTAGCCCTTGAAAGTAGCTAGTATTTTTCTTTTTTTGTTGAAATATGTTACCAAAAGTTTGTTTATTCCAACGAGTGATTATCAATTTAAACTTATTAACCGTATCAAGTAGAGGCTAGTCCTCAGACCATATATTATGGACTATTTGTTGAAACTGTGGATGACTGGATGTGATGCCCACGTGGTTTCAAATCTAAATATGTTGTGTTGTATACTAGGTGTGGGTTCTAAGGTAATTAAGAGCGGGCAATAATCAGAATGAGTACGTGGTAAATGTTTCACTATTGCTTCAGGGTATAAACTTAGCCAGTCATAATTAGCTAAAAAATGATCAAGTCGTTCTAAAATTGTGTAACCATACCTACGTTTGTTCGTCCATGTGTAATGACTACCCTGAAAACCTAGATCGATTAACTTACAATAATTAATACATTTACCAAACAAGCTGTCAAAGTAATAACAAATTTACTTTTTGCAAAACAAAATTTTAGAGAGCTTTTCCAAATAAGTTTTTAACCAAACATCATACCAAATATTTTCATTTTCTGCGGTAATAATTGAAAGTCAAATCTGGGATAGTTTAAGCAAAAAAATCTGGGATAGTAAGTCCAAATTCTCAGAATAATTTATAGTTTTTTCTTTTTGAAGGTTTTCCAAATAAAGGTTTTTTCTACTCCTAACACTTTGAAAACAAATTGCCAAGACTTTAGGCTTTGGGCTATGGACCACTGCCCATAAATTTGGACTGAGTCGCATTTGATCTGTGGACTAGTTCAGCGCTTCAACACCAAGGATCATGCGATTTTGTTTATTTTTGAATTTTCCAGTCACAACGTTGGTATTTGTAGTGAAATCCGATTAAATTTTAATTGTATCTAAAAGTTTCACGATGGCGATTCAAGTGCACTTATACTCAAGACTCAAATTTGAGATTTCTAATACAGGATGAAGAAGTATTTATCACTTTACCACCAGAGGTGGAGGCAAAAGCTGAGCCACATGTTCAGCCAAATCCACTAGCTTTTGCTCTGTGTATTTTGTGTTAAGATTTCATTAAATATATACAAATATTAAATTAAAACCTAACCACTAATACTTCAAATCGTTATTCTAAAATTCAAAACACAAAAAATTTATAATCTCGCATCCGCGTCTATTCACCACGACCCTTGTTGGTTATGCATGATCTTTATTCTTCACGGTTTTAAGTTAACTAATACATTTCTTGTAGTAAAAATTATTAAACTATCAACATATTTTCTTGTACTAGTATATACACATAATATGAAATCGAAAACATTCTAAACATTGTATTTAAATCGTATTTACTAACCTCAGCGTATTTTGGTTATTTTATTTATTGTTTTAGCAAGGACGAACTTTCGATCTTTGTAAGACTATTGATAGTTAAAAATATTGAGAGAAAACACAGAAAGAACTAGTCTCAAATTATTAATATAATTTAATAAGTCATAAATAGAACATGGCATATCTTACAAAATCTTTAGGGTGACTGTTTCAAATCTTTATTATATTACCGAGTCAAACTCAAATAGTCAATGCCTTAGAAACTAATCTAATAAAATATTCAATCTAATTGAGGAAAAACTTAACACGTTATGCGTTCTTTGTTTTCTTAATAGTGCTCCCTCACCTTTATTTAATTTATTTCAGGTAGTGTTAGGTGTAGATTCATACGCACCTTAACTATTATATCGCATTTTAGTATTGTATACGGTAGAAATCGGGGCTATTCAATTTTACTATTTGATCGAGATTAGGTTATGTCGAAGAGCTGAAATATCGAGTCTGAAATCGAAGCCTCTTTCCAGATTGAAGTCAATATCAATTGAGACCAGAAGAGATAGACTTCGAGTAATATCGGGATAGCTTTGTAACGGAAAAGACGAGATATCCGCGATTGGTCGAGGATCGTGCCGTGAATATCGGAACGGATCAAATCTATAGTAGTTAATCTGCTGTTTGTATACCTTAATTGGGACTCCTCTACTATATAAAGAGGAATTCCATTCATTTGTAATGATCATTGCTCATTGAGAAAAATATATACAACCATTTCTTTCTTGCTTATTGCTCTACTTACCGTTCATCAGAGTTGTTTTATTCTTTACTGTTCTTATAATATCACCTCGAGGTTACTTCAATTCGAGGTCGAGGCTTAGCTTATGCACTGATTTGATTTATTTTACAATCTAATTAAGTCATTTATTTTTTCGTTTGTCAATTGGTATTGGACGAAATCACATATCTTTAAAACCACAATATAAGTTTAATTGTTATCCGAATTTCAGGGTAAACAAATATGTAATAATTAGATGTACTTTAATTTATTTATTATATTTCACAAATACAAGTAGGAGTAACAAATAACTCTTTTAATAAAAAAGTATGATTCTATTTTGCATTGACTTTCTTTTGCAAAGAGCGTAATGTCAGTAACTTCTGCTTATTGACAATAATATCTTTCATTTTATCTAAGTAAAATCCGAAATATTTATTTATTATCTTTTATCAATATAAGTATTGAATAATTTGATTCTATTTTGCACTAATCACTTTCTATGGCAAAGAGCACAAATGTTGTAAGGGGACTACAACTTCGACTAGATGCGGTATAAAAATCAACTAGTATTTCATTTTATTTGTGATAAAATTTTCAAATAATAGTCCTTTAACTTAGGAATCTTTATCCCGTAAATTTTGGGATTATAGTTTTCTTCAAAAAAACAAATCCAAAATATAGTTTGCTCCTAGAAACCTATCCGTTGTATAAATGTGACATGCATGTAGGGTGGCAATCCGTCGGGTCGGGTCAGATATTCGCGAGTCAAAACAGGTAATTCAAAAAACGAATAAATTGTCCAATCCGACTCGTATTTGAGACGGATAAAAGAATGGGTTATCCGGTGGAATATATATAATCACTTATGGAAGAATTCCTAGTCTTTCAAACTTGAGGAATCCCCAATTTAAGGCTTTACAAATATAAAAGTTAATCATATTAATTATCCATTGGTTATCTATTTGGTTAACTATTTTTTAAGTGGATAATATGGTTCTTATTCATATTCAACCCGTTTTTAAAAAGTTTGTTATCCACTCATTTTTTTAATGAATAACTATTTTCTTTTACAAATTTTGTCACCTCTAGGTGCATACATAATATATATGCAATAGTTAGTAAATGTGTTAAAACCAAGTAATCGCTCCTGATCCATACACCTATTGTAATGTCGATCAGCGAGGTAAAGAATTAGAAATCGAAATCAAGAGTACCTTCCTAAGAAGCTAAATAGAAGAAAAAAAAGAAAACCGTCTCTTGACCTAAAAAGACATTGACCACCCTAAATTTACCATTGATAATTGAAAAATAGTCACAGTTTTAAAAGAAATTGAAATTAGTCACCTTGTCATGTAAATAAAAATTTTGAATAAAAATACCCTTTAAAATCTGAAAATATTCCAGCATAGTATGCTCGAGTTCGAATTTTTTACATATGAGCTTTCAACATAATGTGCTGGAATTTCATAATGTGCTAGAGTTCTAGCATAATATGCGTTAATACACAAGAGCTCAGTAATCCAGCATATTATGCTAGAACTTTTTATGTTTTAGCAAAATAGTGGGTATTTTTCAATGACTTTACAAACACATGCTATTTTTCAATTATCAATCCGAAAACTGACTAGCCCGTGCTATTTTCATGATTTCGAGCCTTGGAAATGAAAAATTTCTTATAGTGAAGTCATGAATTGGTGCCGAAATAACAATTGACATTATTTAGGATTGAAAATAGCACGGCCTAGCCAGTTTTTGGATTGGTAATTAAAAAATAGTCAGCGTTTGCACAGTCATTGAAAAATAGCCACTATTTTGTTGCAACACGGAAAATTCCAGTATAATATACTAGAGATTGGTGCACCTATGTATGAACTTCCAGCATATTATGCTGGAACTCCAACACACGAAAAGTTCCAGCATAATATACTGGATATTTGAGCACCTGTAACTATGTATGAACTTGCAGCATATTATGCTGGACCAGTATATTATGCTGGAAGTCCAATATATTATTTAACAATACTTACTATGAAGATGTAGTAGAAAAGTTTTTGTGATATCCAAGATTGTGACAACCCCTTCCATGACCAGCATTGGAGTGTCGACCACCATTTTGGTTTCTACCACGACCACGACCGTGAGAGGAGGATTGGGCTTGGCAACAAGCGCAGTAGTGGAAGAGTCTATACTGGATAAAGAAAAATTATTTAACTGTGATACATGGAGGAAGAGGAAGAGGAAGAGATCGAGTTTCAACAAATAAGGGAAACAAAATTCTAGTAGAAATAAATGTACTTACATGCATGTAATATGGAGGAAGCCTTGATAGGATTTTAAATGGTGAACATAGTCATTGATTGAGAGATCACCTTTGTTGTGTTAGAACAGGAATTACAACAATATTAGAAAATAAACTTGCTTGGCTTAGAGGCACGTAGAGAAAACGTTTCTTGAAGATAGTTGGAGTCTCTTCCACGAGCAAACAAACGAATAAATGACAACTCTATCTCCGACATTCAACTAAGCCACATAACAAGTAGCATTCAAGAATGTTGCTCTTCTATTCTTGAATCTATGATTTCACCATTTGATCAATGTCTCTTATAAAAATTTTAAGGAAAAATTAGTTTGTGAATTGCTTATATTTTCCAAAGAAAATCAATCCTATTTATAGGCTAAAGACTCTTGAAAGATAAGTTTATCATTTAATAAGATCATGAATATATTCATGAATTTGGAAAATCAAATGTATTTTCTAAAACCAAAACGTATGTAGTAAATCAAGAATATTCACATTCATTCACTTTGAAAAATAAGTCTTTTGTAAATATATTAATTTATCAAATACATTATTTCAAATTTATTGAAGCACTTATTCTAACAATCCTTCACTTCTTTCAAGAAATTTTAAAAAATTTGAGACATTAATCTAGTAACATGCATCAATAATGGTGTCTTTTGGACTTGAACCATTAGCTAGTGAAGGCATTCTAAATCATTGACTACTTGGTGAACGAATCTTGAACTAAGTAGTTCATTGAATGAAGTAGAAAATACCTTACGCACATTACTATTTTTTCGGTGAAAATCGATATCCTTTGACACCTTACGACCGTGTGTCCTGAATCTTTTTATCTAAGTGCTTTAAGATTTTCCTGGCAAAATCTTATTGAAGCGGCCTCCACTTCGCACTTAGAGCGGTGAATTCATCAAGACTTTACATACTCCGACCAAATAGTCTATGAATTCATCAAGAGAAATTAATCTCACCCTCCTTCATAGCAAAATATCGGTAAATCTATCAAGAGTGTTCCTACACACCCCAACTGAAATCGATCTTATAGATTTATTAAGAAAACAAAATCTCATCCTCCTCTACAGTAGGAATATGCACTTTTATCACAAATTTTCTGCAAATAAATTTTTTATTAATGTTCTCAATTATTGTAACATTACTTGTTTGTCCCTTCGAACCTACGATGATATCATTAGGCAGGGTTTCTATAAAGTACAATCAATTTACAACAAGTTTTATTCTTATTCCTTTACAAGTCTCTGCCACCAACTCTTTGCCTAATCCTTTAGACAAAGGATCTGCTAAATTAAACCTGGATTTCACATATTGAAGGGATATTACGCCATCCTCCAATAATCTTCTCACATGATTGTGTTTCAGACGAACTTGTCTTAATTTGCCATTATAACAATCACTTGAAGCCTGAAATATAGCAGCTTTATTATCACAATAGATAGTCGAAGGTGGCACTGGATTACTCCATAGAGGAATATCTACTAGAATACTTCTAAGCCAATCAGCTTCTTTTCCAGCGGAAGACATAGCTATAAATTCTGATTCCATTGTTGAGTGAGTAATACATGTTTGCTTCTTTGATTTCCAAGAGATTGCTCCTCCAGCCAAAGTGAAAATCCAAGCAGTAATAGCTTAGAGTCATTCGGATTAGAATTCCAACTAGCATCACTATAGCCTTCAAGAACTGCTGGAAATGTAGAATAATGAAGGCCAACATTAATTGTACCCTTTAAGTACCTTAAAACACGAATTAAGGCATTCCAATGCTCGACTCCGGGGTTACTAGTGAACTTTCTCAAGGTTCCTACTGCATAACCAATATCTGGCCTAGTGCGATGCATGGCATACATTAGACTCTCAACAATCTGAGAATAAGTCAATTGATCAACACCATCATTAGAGTTCCGCACTAGTTTGATGCTAGGATCAAATGGAGTAGGAGCACGCTTATCGTCAAAATGACCAAATATCTTTAAAACTTTCTCAATATAACTTGATTGATTAAGAGTCAAGCCATTAGATGATCTTACAATTTTAATGCCTAAAATCACATCAGCTTCTCCAAAATATTTCATTTCAAATTGAGAAGCAAGAAATGATTTAGTTTCCTTGACTCTTTCAATATCAGTTCCAAATATCAACATGTCATCTACATATATACAAATTAGAACACCAGAGTTTCCTTGAAATTTAACAAATATGCAAATATCACCATCATTAATTAAATAGCCATTAGAAATCATGGTTTTTTGAAATTTCTCATGCCATTTCTTTGGAGCTTGTTTTAATCCATAAAGATATTTAAGAAGCTTACAAACTTTATATCCTGACCAGGAATGACAAATCCTTATGGTTGTTTCATGTAAACTTCTTCATCTAAATCTCCATTCAGAAATGCAGTCTTCACATCCATTTGATGAATTATTAATCCATGAATTGCTGCTAAAGCAACTAAAAGCCGAATGGATGTGGTCCGAGCTATTGGTGCAAAAGTATCAAAATAATCCATATCTTTCATTTGAGTAAAAACTTTTGCCACCAAACGCGCTTTGTACTTATTTAAAGTACCATCAGGCTTCAATTTCTTCCTTAAAACCCATTTGCAACCAATAGGTTTACATCCAGGAGGAAGATCTGATAAAATCCACGTGTTATTTGACATGATAGAATGCATTTCATCTTCAATAGCTTCACGCCAAAAAGTGGCATTATGTGAAGACATTGCTTCAGCATAATTTTCAGGATCTTTTTCTATCAAATAGACTTGAAAATCAGGTCCAAAATCTCTTAGTTTGATTGATCTAGAACTACATCTTGGTTGAATTTCTTCCAATGATTCAACTACTTTTCTTTTAAGAGGAGTAGTAGAAGAACCTGTATCTTGTTTTGGAGATCCTTCTTTCTTAGGAAAAATATGCTAAAAAAAGTTAGCATGTATATATTCAACAATTGTTTGTGGACTTGGAGTTTCAAGATTTAAGAATCTATAAGCCTTACTGGTTAGAGAATAACCAATAAACACACAATCAATTCCTTTATAGCCAACCTTAGCCATATGTTGATCTGGTAATTTAACATGAGCCAAACAACCCCACACTTTAACATAATTAATATTTGGCTTTCGATTCTTCAAAGTTCATAAGGTGATGTATCAAATTTCTTGGAAGGAATTCTGTTTAAAATATGACAGGGGAAAAATAAATCTTCAGTCCACAAATTTCCAGGCACACCAGATCCATAAAGCATAGAATTAACCATTTCTATGAAAGTCCTATTTTTTCTTTCAGCTATGCCATTTTTTATGGTGTATAAGACGTAGTCAATTGTTTCTCAATACCTTTTCTGTAACAACCCGACCAATCGTTTTATGATATCGGACCCTGTTCCCCTAAATGAAACTTCTCATATAGGCTTATTGTGATTTATGACTTGCGGGGCGTGTGGTACAGGTTTCGGAAGTGTTTAGAGCGATATTGGAACACTTGGTTCCTTCAGGTTGGCCTTTAAGGCCAAAGTTTGACTTCCGTCAACATTTTGAATAAACGACCTCAAAATCGAGTTTCGACGGTTCTGATAGCTTCGTATGATGATTTCAGAATTGGGAGTATGTTCGGAATGGGTTTCGGATGACCCAGGTGCGTTTTGGCGCCCAATCCTGAAATAAGAGTTCCTTAAGTTCATATTGTGGTTTGGGATTTTTTTTGTGTTATCGAGGTCCGAACGGAATTCTGAGACCGGGAATAGTTTTGTTATGACATTTGTGACTTGCCTGCAAAATTTGGTGTCATTCCGAGTAGTATAGGTCGGTTCGGCGCATTGTTAGCGAATTCAAGAAAACTTAAAGTTCCTAAGCTTGGTTCTAGGGGTTTTGAGGTGTGATTTTGAGTTTTAGCGTTGTTGCGGGTGTTCTGAAGGCTCGAGAGAGTCTTTATTATGATTTGGGACTTGTTGGTATATTTGGAAGGGGGCTCGGGTGGGTCCAGGTGCCTCTCGGGCACCAAACGAGGCCAAAAACCAGCTGAAGCAGTTGCTGGTGCACCTGATCTAGTGTGACCGCAGGTGCGGTTGCCCAGTCGCAGGCGTGAGACCTCTCCTGCGGTCCAAGCCTCGCAGGTGCGACCCCCAGGTGGGTTGCCCAGTTCTCGTAGGTGCGGGCTCCTTCCCGCAGGTGCGGACTCCAGCCCGCAGGTGCGAGCCTAGACCTTTGTCCCATTTTTCGAAGGTGCGAGCTATTGCTCGCAGGTGCTATCGTCGAGTCGCAGGTGCGGTCGTCGAGTCGCAGGTGCGGTCGTCGAGTCGCAGTGTGGAAACCCCTGTAGGCAGTAAGGTCTTTAAGTGCCGGATTATCCCATTTTCACTCCATTTTCTTCCACCATAGATGATTTTTAGAGCTTGGAAAGGAACCCCACGACCCAGCCACTGAGAGGTAAGTAAATTCTACCCTAAAGTTAGTTAATGCATGAATTCCTAGTTGAATTTAACTACCTAATTAGTGAAAAATAAAGGAATTGGGTAGTAACCTAGGGCTTTCGAGAATTTAGAGAAACCCGTGAATTGGCTATGAAATCATACAAAAATCATATATTAATGATCCTTAGGTTATGGGTGAGTGTTTCTTTCGAGAATTTTTGAAATCCGAGCATGCGGGCCGGGGGTTGGATTTTAGGATTTCTTCAAGAATGATGAATTTGACTAAATAATAGGAGAATTCCATGCTTTGAGTATAATTTGATATATTTACGTAACGTTTGGTTAGCTTCGATTCCTTTGGGTGACGAGTTCGGAGTTTCGGGCGCATTCTTGACCCGGTGAGTAGGTGCAAATCGAGGTGGTCTCCTTTCTAACCTCGTAAGAGGGAATTGTCCTTGTAGGTGTTTTAAATGCTATGTGTGATATTTGTGGGGGCTACGTACGTACAAAGTGACGAGAATCTGTACGTAGCGACTATTATTATTATGTCCGGGTAACTAGGCCCACATCATGCCTTGTGTTTTCCTTGAAATGAACTATATGCTTAATGAATTAAATGTTACATGCGGCTTATTTCCCTGAGATCATGGAATTCGAGAAATTTTAAGGAATTTTTCACTGAAAAGTAATTTAAAAAGGAATATTGTGTGTGCCTGTGACCGCTTCGCAATTTACATTTCGCGAGCGGAGTGTGATTTCCCCCACTCTCATGGGAGCGGGCCGTACGCCACTGCGGATTGAAAGATGCACTTATGGTACGGGCCGTTCGATCCTCGGCAGTGCATATGTATGATTACTTTATGGCAAAGATGCACTTATAGTTCGGGCCGTTCGATCCTCAGCAGTGCATAGACGTGAGTAATTTATGGCAAAGTGCACTTATGGTTCGGGCCGTTCGACCCTCGGAAGTGCACATATATGATTATCCTATGGCTCAAGCCGGTTGTCCTTATCCCGTATGCGCATGATTTATTGTTATTGAATTCATGGATATTGATTTGACAAATATTTGGGGGAAGATGAAGTAGTAATTATTTATTTACTTCCAGTGTTTACTTGGATTTCAGTGCCTTATATATTTGTTGCTTCAGTACCTTTACATGCCTACCGTTTTCATCACATTCTGTTAAATTATATTTTTAGACCTTAGTGAGTGTCAAGTCGACCTCTCGTCACTAATTCTTTGAGGTTAGGCGGGATATTCACTGGGTACATATATATTTATGTACTCATGCTACACATCTGTACTTAATTGTATAGGTTCTGAGGTTGGTGCATCGAGTTGTCAGACCGGAGCTTGATTCTGATTATAGACAGACCTGACTTCACAGTGAGCTATTTTCTCCTAGCGATCTCCGGCAGCACCATGGATTTTCTTTTGCTTATTTCCTGTCTATTTCTTTCAGACAGTGGAATTGTATGTTATATCTTTTGTTTATTCTATTAGTATGCCCGTAGGACTTGTGACACTAGTTCCTGGCACACACGTGGTAGTTATTATGGATTACGGGTCTGTATATATATTGGCTCACGCCTCCTCATGACTGCTTTTGATTAAAACTGGCTAATTGTCCTTGTCGATTTATGTTTTAAGCTTTAAAAACTGAGTATATATTGAAATGTTTAATCAAATAAGAAAGAACCCTTAGTAAATTGAGTGTTGGCTTGCCTGACTCCGCTGTTGGGCGCCATCACGACCTAAGTTAGGATTTTGGATCGTGACAACATGGTATCAGAGCACTAGGTTCACGTAGTCTCACGAGTCACGGGCAAACCCAGTGAGTCTTGCGGATCGGTATCTGTACTTATCTTCAGGAGGGTATAGGATGTTAGGAAACCTTTATTTGTTCTTATTCTATCGTGCAGTCGATGATTTACTAAACTCATTCTTCTATTCTCTCACAGATGGTGAGGACGCGTGCATCTGATGTTCCAGACTCGGGAGGGGCCGCTACCCCCGTTGTCCGAGGCTGCGGCAGAGGCCGAGGGAGGGCACCGGCCCAAGGTAGGGGACGAGGGCGTCCCAGAGCTATTTCGGTTCCACCACCAGAGGACCCTATCATAGAGGAGCAGGACGAGGTGCCCCCAGCAGATCCTGCTCCAGTAGACTTCATGACGGCTCCAGGCTTCCAGGAGGTCATGGGCCGTATGATGAGATTTATGGACACTATGTCCTAGGCTGATTTATTTCCAGCAGATCCTGCCGCTTCTCAGGCGGTAGGGAGAGTCCAGACCCCTACTGCCCAGGCTGCAGTCCAGACAACAGCATTCCATCATACCCCAGGTACACTACCCGTGGGTGGGGTCCAGCCTGTTGCAGCAGCACCTGAGCCCAGACCAGCTGCGGACGGTGATCCACAGAAGTTATTGGATATATGGACTCGATTGCACCCTCCAGTCTTCAGTGGTGAGCAAGGCAAGGATGCCCAAGATTTTGTGGATAGGTGCAGGGACAAACTGCACAACATGAGGATACTAGAGTCCCATGGAGTGGATTTCACTACCTTCCAGTTGGAGGGCAGAGCTCGTAGGTGGTGGCAGTCCTATATTCTCAGCAGGCCAGCAGATTCTCCTCCTGTCACTTGGGAGCAGTTCACGCAGATATTTCTGGATAGATATATCCCACCCTCGGAGAGGGAAGAGCTGCGGTATCAGTTTGAGCGGCTAGAGCAAGGACAGATGTCAGTGACAGATTATGAGGCCAGATTTTTAGAGTTGTCTCTCCATGAACTCATGATACTACCTACTGATGCATAGAGGGTGCGAAGATTGGTGGCTGGGTTGCATCCAGGTATTAGGGCCACCATGGCCCGAGAGGTGGAGATGGGTACTCCTTATCAGCTCGTGGTAGAGATTGCTCGCAGAATCGAGGGGTATTGGTCGAGGAGCAGGGAGTAGGGGCAGCAGGACAAGAGGGCTAGATTCTCCGGAGATTTCAGAGGTGCCCCAGCTAGGGGCAGAGGTCAGTTTAGCAGTAGTTAGCCCAGTAGGCCTTCATATTCAGCACCTCCACCACCTCCCTGAGGTGTTCCAACGAGGCCTCATTTCAGCACCATGTCAGAGCGTTCCTACCGTCCTCCAACCATTCAGAGTTCACCCAGTGGTTATCCTAGTCATCCGAGATCCTCCGACCCCTACTTTAGTGTTATTCCAGAGGGCTCACATCGCCCTCCGGCCATTCAGGGTTCTTCTTCGGGGAAGCAGACTATGGTACCTGGGGTTGTTACAAGTGTGGGGAGCCAGGTCATATGAGGAGGCATTGTCCCAGGTTTTGGGGCAAGGCCGTACATCAGGGTTATCAACCGATGGGTCCGGAACCAGCAGTCCGGCCACCTAAAGGTGGAGGACAGGTCGGCAGGGGTAGTCCTAGAGGTGGAGGCCAGTCAGGGGGAGGTCAGACAACTCCTGTTCACTCTGGTGGAGCTCAATCTTCCGGTACTCCAGCTAGATTCTATTCCACTCCGGTCAGATTGCAGAAAAATATGGGACTTGGGCATATGCCCGGAATATAATTCCGAGGTCCCAAGCCTTAGAAATCAATTTTTGAAAGAAATTGCTTTGCTGAATTATTAATGAAATAAAGAAAAGAATCAACGTTTGAAACCATTGGTATCGAGACCGTATTTTGGTTCCGGAGCTCGCTATATATTTTTTATAGTATTTGAATACCTTATGTGTAATTTGGTGAGAATCGGAGTTTATTTGACGTGATTCAGACGTCCGGTTGAGAAATAGTGAACTTTAAGTGTTCTTGAGAAAAATGATGAGTTATGAAGTTTAATTCATAGTTTTACATGTTATTTTCATGAATTTATCGCACGATCAAGTCCATATGATGTTTTTAGACTTGCGTGCATGTTTAGTTTAGAGCCCCGAGAGCTCGGGTGAGTTTCGGATAGGCCACGAGATGTTGTACACTTAGAAAAGTTGCTAGTTTTTGCTGTTACTAGTGCTCAGCTATTTTGTTCATTGTGTTCGCGTAGAGTCACTCGCGAACGCGTAGAGTAAATTAACTGGGGTCACCTTTTTGTGCTATGCGAACGCATAACCTCTCATGCGAACGCGAAGCACTGGCGAGGTAAAGATTCACGAACGCGTCTTGGGCAACGGGAACGCGATGAATTAACTGGGCCTAAGGGAGGAAGTTTCTTAACACTATGCGATCGCCAACATTGGGCCGCGATCGCGATAGCCCAGTTCCTAAAGCTACGCGAACGCGGGCAGGCTCACGCGATTGCGTAGAAGGCCTGCCCAACTATATAAAATAATTTTGAAACTCGGGCAGAACCTATTTTCACATATTTTTTGAACTACCAAGCCCTAAGGATGATTTTCTTCACCAAAGTTCATCCCCAAAGTATAGGTAATCAATTCTAAACACTACTTTTTCAATTATCCAATGTTTTTCATCACTTTTAAATCAAAAATCAAGAATTTCCATGGTAAAAAAAATGAAGGTTTGGGTAGAACTAAGAAATTTTATAAAAATTGAATATTTACCTCGAATAGAGGTCAGATTTCGAAACTAATTGCATATTCGGACTCGGGTGTGAATGAGTAAACGTAATTTGGTCCGAACCCCGAGTTTGGACCAAGCGGACCCGGGATCGGGGTTTTAACTTTTTTTTGAAAAAACTTAGGAACACCATAAATTTTCAGTAAAGTTAGTTCCTTTATCATTAATTAATGATATTAAACTAATTATGATTAGATTCGAGTGTGTTGGAGGTGAGTTCAAAAGAAAAAGCGGTAATTGAGTAGTGAGTGGCCTGTAGAATTGAGGCTAGTGTTGTGTCTAACCTTAGCTTGAGGGAATAGGTGTTGTGTGACTACTTGCTACTTGTTTTGTTGCTAAATACAATATATAGGTGAGGTGACGAGTACCTATGCGTTGTGGTCAGGTCATACCATGCGAGTGAATGTTAATTCCTGTTATTTTGGTTGTCTTAAAGCCTATCATCTGTGACTATTGTTGTTAGTGAAATGTTGAGATATTTGTGTACGGTTCCACCGAGATGAATATTATACTGAAAACTGCATTAAGATTGAAATGATAAATGATGATAGTAACCATGATGAAATATTGATTTCTTGTGAAATCCCTTCGAGAACATTGATTTGAGGTTGAAATATTAAATGGTGATAGAAACTATGATGAAATACTGATTCCTTGTGAAATTCCTTATATATATATATATATATATATATATATTATTGATGATTTATTTAATTATATTGTGAGAAAGAGTGTAAAGCACGAAGGGTGATGCCGTGCATGATTTATTTATATTGTGAGGAAGAGTGTAAAGCACGAAGGGTGATTCCGTGCACGATCTATTTATATTGTGAGGAAGAGAGTAAAGCACGAAGGGTGATGCCATGCATGCTTAAATTATAATCCGGTGAGGATGAGAGTAAAAGCACGAAAGATGATGCCGTGTATTCTATATATTATTTGGTGAGGCTGAGAGTGTAAAGCACGAAGGGTGATGCCATGCAAGTTTACTTTCTATCTTTAGTTGCTAAAATTATTGTTGATCACTATCCGTGTTTTCCTTATTGTTCTCATTCCTTATGTTAAAAATTCCCTATCGCATACTCCCTTCCCATTAATTGTTGTTTACATTCTTTAATTGCTATTATTCCTGTTAGCATGATTTCAATGTCTAGGTTTTATGTGGTATCTTGTCCTAGACTTGTCACTACTTCACCGAGGTTAGTCTCGGCACTTACTCAGTACATGGGGTCGGTTGTACTGATACTACACTCTGCACTCTTTTGTGCAGATCCAGGTACCGACCAACGTTAGGAGATCTTAGTAGCTTATATCATCATTCGGAGACACGAGGTATATCTTCCGATGCCCGCAGATTCCTAGAGTCTTCTCCTAGCTTTATAGAGACTATTTCATTTTACTCAAAACGGATATATTATTTCTTTTAGCCCATTATTTGTAGTATTCTTAGAAGTTCGTGAATTGTGACACCAGACCCTGGGTAGTCTTAAAGTTATATATATTTAGTTCGTGGCTCGGTTTATTTGTTTGTTTAACATTTTATTTATGAGGTTATTCGCTGAAAATCATTAGACTTAATTTACTTTAAATTTGTTTTATTGTGTTTAAATCAGTAACCAAAGGAAAAATAGCTAATCGAATTCTAACATTGGCTTGCCTAGCAAGTGTGGTGTTAAGCACCATCACGACCCCTAAGGTTGGGAATTTGGGACGTGACAAGTTGGTATCAGAGAACTAGGTTGCATAGGTTTCACATCATGCACAAGATTTATAGAGTCTGAAGGATCGGTACAGAGACGTCTGTACTTATCTCTCAGAAGCTATGAAGTTAGGAACAAACTCATTTTTATTTCTACTCTGTCGTGTGATTCTTGATATCTTAAAAAAAATACTGATTGAACTCTTCTATTCTCTTGCAAATGGCGAGAATACGTGCTTCCTCTTCCACTAACCAACAATCCTGTCCTCCGGCAGTAACAACTTCTATTAGGGGCAGAGGCCGAGGCAGGGGCAGGACTCAACCCGTTGCTCATACTGCAGCCCCAGCTGCGGAGCCCCAGATTTATATTGATGGGGGGGGGGGGTGCTCCAGCTCAGACCGTTCCAGCTGGACCAACTCAGGCTCCAGAAGGGTTTATTGCTACCCCGGTGATTCAGGATGCTTTGGTCTGTGGGAGAGTGTAGCCCAGACTGACACAATCCTTGTGGCAGCAGCCGCATCTCAGGCTGGTGGAGGGGTCCAGACTCCTGCTACCCACACTCCTGATCAGACTACTCCTCAGATCTAGACCCCAACAGCCAACCCAGTTGGGGTAATTTAGCCAGTTTCTCCAGCGCCGCCCATTGATGGGGAAACTATGACTTCCGATGCTTTGTGGAGATTGGACAGGTTCATCTAGCTAATTCCACTCCATTTCAGTGGTACATCTTTTGAAGACCCACATGATTTTCTTGACCGCTACTATGAAGTATTGCGGAACATGGGGATAAGTTGAAAGCAACGAGGGTGGTTTATATGAGTTGTGAAGTTTAACATTGTGGATTATCAGACATTGTGACCTGTGACTTCGTGCCAAGTGGAAATTCCACCGTCAAGGAATATATTACGGGATCATGTGTTATATCGGTGTTGGCCCAGAATGTATAAGGCCTGAGATTTTGCAAGAGATGAAGATGGGACTTGCGGTATGTCTGCCTCCTTAATAACCCTATACCTCAATACCAAAGGAGTTATATAAACAGCTTTAAATCTACGGAAAGTCTACTCAGCATGGAAGTCACGATTTTGGATTTTGGGGTGCTTCGGAGGGAGTGCAGTGGTTGACGAGCTTCTAGACCATAGTGTTTGTGCTAAGATTTTTTTGTATAGAGCTCTACTTTTGTGATCATTGTGCATCAATAGGGATGAGAGTTACCCCAAGAAAAACGAAGAGTAAATGAATAAAGGGGGTAGCTCAGAAGTGTTAAGACAACATAGTAAAAGAAGAAATTGGTCGCCGGTGTTTGTGGCAAGCCTACGAAGAGGACGATTAGCCATTGCAACATCAACTACTTGGATCAGTTCTCCCAAATGCTACTGATAGAATTTGTTTCTCAGACTCATTAAAGAATTCAAATATAATCGTAAAATTTTGTACGAAGTAGGGCAGATTGATACTTTATTTTGGCTAGTGGTAGAAATTGTCCTAGGCTTGGGAGAGTCATGTTTCATGATAGCACTCAGGCTACGTGCCCCATTGCAGTTACAACTCAACTTACATGTCCAGCTAGGGGAAAGGGGTCGGAATGTCGAAGGTGGAGGTCAGACTCTTAGAGGTGGAGACTCAGCCTGTTGATATACTTTTATGGTATGGCTGAGGTCGCTGTATCAGATAATGTCATTACAATTACAATTTTTAGTTATTATAAAGTGGCAATTTCCTTAACTTGATTTGGTTATGAGTATCTAATAAAGTTCTCCTAATATGCTCCACTCATGAGTGCGCTTCGAAACCGTGAAATCTACTTATATGAATACATGTATTGAGAAATTCTATGGAGATAGATATGTCTATCAATACGTGTTGTAATTTTGTTTAACAGAAAATATTTAAAAGAAGAAAATGAAATGTTTTGATTGACACAATGTGCATATTACTTGTGATTCAGAAATGAGGGCGAGACCCTCACATTTTAATATGATTTGGTATGTTTAAATCGGGCTACGAGCCGAGGTGGAAGTTATATAAGGACGGGTCCTTATGATTAAAATTCTTGTGCTTAAATTCTCTCTTGTGAAACTTAATTTTGTACTATAGTACTAATAAGAGTCATGGATGTTAGGTTTATTTGAAAATTTTTGGATTTGCCAAATCTGTGTTATAATTATTGAGCTTTAACCTACAAGGTAGGTGCCTTCCCATATGGCGTTAGATGAAACACATTAATTCAGGTAGATAATTATGAGTTCTCCATGTGTCGCATCTCATTTTTAGTATTGTGAAGGTTTGAAAGGAGATTATTGTTAACGTGAAGTTGGTTGATCATTCTGCAATTGATTATGAGCAACTATTAAGATCATATTCAACCAAAAGGGTGTTCCATTTAAATGGTCGGTCAAGTGAGGCGAGCTTTCAAAAGCTCAAGACATCCTTGACTTCAGCACCGGTATTGGTGTTACCATCAGGTTCAGGACCTTTCAGGGTATATTGTGAGGCTTCCTGTGTTGGGCTTGGAGCAGTATTGATGCAGGATGGCAGGGTGATAGCAATGCGTCACGACAGTTAAAGATTCATGAGAAGAATTTTCCGGTCCATGACTTAGGGTTGGCAGCCATTGTTCACGCGTTGAAGATTTGGAGGTACTATCTTTATGGCGTTCCATGTGAGGTTTACACGGATCATCGTAGCCTCCAGTACTTGTTCTAGCAAAAGGATATTAATTTGAGACAGAGGAGATGGTTAGAGTTATTGAAAGATTTTGACGTCACTATATTGTATCATTCGGGAAAGGCCAATGTGGTGGTCGATTTGAGTAGAAAAGCAGTAAGTATGTGCAACCTTGCATGTATTCCAGTTAGTGAGAGACCGTTAGCTTCAGACATCCAGACGTTGGCTAATCAGTTCGTGAGATTGGATATTTCGCCCAGCCATGTTCTAGCTTGTACAGTTGCTCGGTCTTCTTTATTCGAGCGTATCAGAGATCGGCAGGATGATGACCTGCATTTGATGGTCCTTAGGGACACAGTTCGGCACGGTGGTGCAAAGAAAGTTACAGTTGGAGATGACGGTGTTTTGAGGATGCAGGGTCGTACATGTGTGCCTAACATTGACGGCCTTCGTGAGTTGATCCTTGAGGAGGCTCACAGTTCTAAGTACTCTATTCACCCAGGTGCTACCAAGATGTACCAGGACTTGCGACAGAACTATTGGTGGAGAAGGATGAAAAAGGATATTGTTGCTTATGTGGCTCGTTGTTTGAATTGCCAACAGGTGAAATATGAGCATCAAAGGTGGTTTACTTCAGCAGATAGAGATTTCCTGAGTGGAAGTGGTAGCGTATCACTATCGACTTCGTTGTTGGACTCCCACGGACTCAGAGGAAGTTCGATGCCAATTGGGTTATTGTGGATAGATTGACTAAATTATCCCATTTCATTCCAGTGGCAAGTACTTAAACCTCGGAGCAGTTGGCAGAGATATATATTCGAGAAATTGTTCGCCTTTACGGTGTGCCCATATTTATCATTTCTGATTGAGGTACGCAGTTTACCTCGCACTTTTGGAGGGCAGTTCCGCGAGAGTTGGGTACCCGAGTTGAGCTGAGCACATCATTTCATCCTCACACGGACGGACAGTCCGAGCGCACTATTCAGATTCTAGAAGATATGCTCCGCGCTTGTGTTATTGACTTTGGAGGTTCTTGGGATCAATTCTTGCCGTTAGCGAAGTTTGCCTACAATAATAGTTTTCAGTGGAGCGTTCAGATGGCTCCCTATGAGGCATTATATGGTAGGCGGTGTAGATCGCCAGTTGGATGGTTTGAGCTGGGAGAGGCTCGTTTGGGTACGGACTTAGTTCAAGAGGCCTTAGATAAGGTCAAGATTATACATGATCGGCTTCGTGCAACTCAGTCCAGGCAAAAGAGTTATGCCGACCGTAAGGTTCGTGATATGGAATTCATGGTTGGAGAGAGAGTATTGCTTCGTGTATCACCCATGAAGGGTGTCATGCGATATGGGAAGGAGGGCAATTTGAGCCCTAGGTATATCGGGCCATTTGAGATTCTTGATAGAGTGGGGGAGGTAGCTTATAGACTTGCGTTGCCTCCAGGGTTATCCTCTGTTCATCCGGTATTTCATGTATCTATGCTCCGGAAATTTCATGGTGACCCATCCCACGTGTTAGATTTCAGCTCTGTCCAATTGGACAAAGATTTGACTTATGAGGAGGAGCCGGTAGCCATTCTAGACCGGCAGGTTCGTTAGTTGAGATCAAAGAGTTATCCTTCAGTTCGAGTGCAGTAGAAAGGTCAGCCCGTTGAGGCAGCTACTTGGGAGTCCGAGTCGGACATGTAGAGTTAATATCCACACTTGTTTGCCAATTCAGGTAATCTTCTATGTCCGTTCGAAGACGAACGTTTGTTTTAGATGTGGAGATTGTGATGACCCAAGGGGTCATTTTATGAATTAAGACTCCGTTCTAGGCTTATTAACTATAAAAAGATTAATTTTAACTACCTCGATTTGCGTGTGCAGTCCAGGCGTGAAACCGGAAAGCTTTTAGGTGAAAATATAAGAAATACTAATTTTTAGAATTTAAAGTTTGGTTTTAGTTGACTTGAGTCAACATTTTGAGTAAATGGACCCGGATCTGTGTTCCGACGATCCCGAGAGGTCCGCAGAAAAATATGGGACTTGAGCGTATGCCCGAAATTGAATTCTAGGTCCCAAGCCTTAGAAATCAATTTTTGAAAGAAATTATTTTCCTGAATTATTAATGAAATAAAAAAAAGAACTAATGTTTGAAACCATTGGTATCAGGCCCGTATTTTGGTTCCAGAGCCCGGTACAGATTTTTTTATAGTATTTGAATACTATCTGTGAAATTTGGTGAGAATCAAAGTTTATTTGACGTGATTCGGACGTCCGGTTGAGAAATAGTGAACTTTAAGTGTTTTTGAGAAAATGATGAGTTTTGAGGTTAATTTATAGTTTTACATGTTATTTTCATGATTTAATTGCACGTGCAAGTCTGTATGATGTTTTTAGACTTGCGTGCATGTTTGGTTTAGAGTCCCAAGGGCTCGGGTGAGTTTTGGATAGGCCACGAGATGTTTTACACTTAGAAAAGTTGTTGGTTTTTGTTGTTACTGTTGCTCAGCTATTTTGTTCATTGCGTTCGCGTGGAGTCACTCACGAACGCGTAGAGTAAATTAACTGGGGTCACCTTTTTGTGTTATGCGAACACGTAACCCCTCATGCGAACGCGAAGAACTAGTGGGGTAAAGCTTCGCAAACGCGTCTTGGGCCACGTGAACGCGATGAATTAACTTGGCCTGGGAGAGGAAGTTTCTTAACACTATGCGATCTCCAACATTGGGCCGCGATCGCGATAGCCTAGTTCCTAAAGCTACGCGAACGCGGGAAGGCTCACGCGATCGCGTAGAAGGCCTGTCCAGCTATATAAAATAATTTTAAAAGTTGGGCAGAACCTATTTTCACATATTTTTCGAACTACCAAGCCCTAAGGACGATTTTCTTCACCAAAGTTCATCCCCAAAGTATAGGTAATCAATTATAAACTCTACTTTTTCAATTACCCAATGTTTTCATCACTTTTAAATCAAAAATCAAGAATTTCCATGGTAAAAAATTGAGGGTTTGGGTAGAATTAAGAAATTTTTTAAAAATCGAATCTTTACCTCGAATTGAGGTCGGATTTCGAAACTAATTGCATATTCGGGCTCAGGGGTGAATGGGTAAACGTAATTTGGTCCGAACCCCGAGTTTGGACCAAGCGGGCCCGGGATCGGGGTTTTAACTTTTTTTTGAAAAAACTTAGGAACACCATAAATTTTCAGTAAAGTTAGTTCCTTTAGCATTAATTAATGATATTAAACTAATTATGATTAGATTCGAGTGTGTTGGAGGTCAATTCGAAAGAAAAAGCGGTAATTGAGCAGTGAGTGGCCTGTAGAATTGAGGTAAGTGTTGTGTCTAACCTTAGCTTGAGGGAATAGGTGTTGTGTGACTGCTTGCTACTTGTTTTGTTGCTAAATACAATATATAGGTGAGGTGACGAGTACCTATACGTTGTGGTCAGGTCATACCATGCGAGTGAATGTTAATTCCTGTTATTTTGGTTGTCTTAAAGCCTATCATCTGTGACTATTTCTGTTAGTGAAATGTTGAGAGATTTGTGTACGGTTCCACCGAGATGAATATTATACTAAAAACTGCATTAAGATTGAAATGATAAATGATGATAGTAACCATGATGAAATATTGATTTCTTGTGAAATCCCTTTGAGAACATTGAGTTGAGGTTGAAATATTAAATGGTGATAGAAACTATGATGAAATACTGATTCCTTATATATATATATATACATATATATAATTGATGATTTAATTAATTATATTGTGAGAAAGAGTGTAAAGCACGAAGGGTGATGCCGTGCATGATTTATTTATATTGTGAGGAAGAGTGTAAGCTCGAAGGGTAATGCCGCGCACGATCTATTTATATTGTGAGGAAGAGAGTAAAGCACGAAGGGTGATGCCGTGCATTCTTAAGGTATAATATGGTGAGGATGAGAGTAAAATCACGAAGGGTGATGCCGTGTATTCTATTTATTATTTGGTGAGGCTCAGAGTGTAAAGCACGAAGGGTGATGCCGTGTATTCTATTTATTATTTGGTGAGGCTCAGAGTGTAAAGCACGAAGGGTGATGCCGTGCAAGTTTACTTTCTATATTTAGTTGCTAAAATTATTGTTGATCACTATCTGCGTTTGCCTTATTGTTTTCCTCATTCTTTATGTTGAAAATTCTCTATCACATGCTCCCTTCTCATTAATTGTTGTTTACATTCTTTAATTTCTATTATTTCCTGTTAGCATGATTTCGATGTCCAGGTTTTATGTGGTATCTTGTCCTAGCCTCGTCACTACTTTGCGAGGTTAGGCTCAACACTTACTCAGTACATGGGGTCGGTTGTACTGATACTACACTCTGCACTCTTTTATGTAGATCCAGGTACCGACCAACGTTAGGAGATCTTAGTAGCCGATATCATCATTTGGAGACACGAGGTATATCTGCCGACGTCTGCAGATTCCTGAAGTCTTCTCCTAGCTTTATAGAGACAGTTTTATTTTACTCAAAACAGATATATTATTTCTTTCAGCCCATTATTTGTAGTATTCTTAGAAGTTCGTGAGTTATGACACCATACCCTGGGTAGTCTTAGAGTTATATATATTTAGTTTGTGGATCGGTTTATTTATTTGTTTAACAAATTATTTATGAGGTTGTTCTCCTGAAATCATTAGACTTAATTTATTTTAAATTTATTTTATTGTGTTTAAATAAGTAACCAAAGGAAAAATAGCTAATCAAATTCTAACATTGGCTTGCCTAGCAAGTGTGGTGTTAGGCGCTACCACGACCCCTAAGGTTGGGAATTTGGGACGTGACAGTTTTCATCAAGATTAATTCTAGAAATAGAAATTTTATTAGCTATAAACTGGAATTCTTGCACCTAATCAGTGATTGACTTGTCATCAATCATCTTGAATTCCAAATAATTTGAAACAAGAAACTTCTTTGAGCTCGCCTCTTCTGCCAAATAAATAACTTGAAGAGTATCCCAAAGTTCTTTGGCAGATATACACTTGGCAGAATATTGATCATATATTTGTTGGTCATTTCTCCAAGAATATAATTCTTGCATAAATAATCATCATCTTGCCACTTAAGAATTTGTTCTCTGATAAAAGTAGCCTCATTAGTTGCTACCTAAGAATTAGGAGAATTGGGACAAGTTTGTTCAAGAACATATTTTAACCTCAAACGCCGTACATACAATTCCATCTTTCTACACCATCTAGAAAGTCTTTGCCGTCAAATATTTCAAAATTTGGATTTGGCAAAGATGGAAAACCGCTCGAAATTATTGTAGTTGTAACGACCCAACCGGTCATTTCGCATACTAGAACCTCGTGCCCCTAAATGAGACTTCCCGTAATTGCTTTTATCGATTCATGACTTGCGGGGACGGGTGGTTCGAGGTTTTAAGGGGTTTGGAGTGGTATAGGAATGCTTCGTTCCTTAAGGTTGGCCTTTAAGGCCAAGTTTGACTTCGGTCAACACTTTTAGTAAACGACCTCGGGATCGAGATTCGGAGGTTTAGGTATGTTTGTACGGTGATTTCGGACTTGGGCGTGTGCTCTGAACGGGTTTTGGATGACCCGGGCGTTTCGGCGCCTAATAGTGAATTAAGGTTTTATTAAGGTCAAACTTGAGGTTTGGAACGTGTTTTTGTGTTATCGAGTTCCAAACGGAATTCCGAGACCAGGAATAGTTCCGGTATGTCATTTATGACTTGATCGCAAAATTTGGTGTCATTCCGAGTAGTATAGGTAGGTTCGGCATATTGAAAGCGAATTCAAGAACTTGAAGTTCTTAATTTTGATCCAATAGGTTTTGGGGTATGATTTTTAGATTTAGCATTGTTTTGGACGTTCCGAAGGCTCGAGCGAGTCCGTATTATGATTTAGGACTTTTTGATATAATTGGACGGGGTCTCGAGTGGGCCCAGATGCGCTTCGGGAATCGAGCGAGGCAAAAACCAGCCATAAATGACATTTGGTGCACCAGATCTGGTGCGACCGCACCTGCAGAGGGCAAGTCGTAGGTGTGAGACCGCTTCTGTGGTCCCAGCCTCGCAGGTGCGACTCCTGAGGGAGTTGCCCATTTCCGCAGATGCATACTCCTTTTCGCAGAAGCGGAGTCGCAGGTGCAAAGCCAGGCCCCCTTCCCCTTCTCCGCAGATGCGATATTTTTCTCGCAGATGCGAGAACGCAGGTGCGAAAATCCTGTAGGCAGTGAGCTTCGTTTTAAATACAGGACTTAGCCATTTTTGAACACTATTCTTCATCTTTGGGCGATTTTGAGAGTATGCAAGGAAGGTAATCGACCTAGATATTGTAAGGTAAGTAATTCCTACTATGAATTTAGCTTAATACTTGAATTCTTAGGTAGATTAACACATCATATTAGTGGAAACATGGGTTAGAGTAAAATCTAGGTTTTTGACAAAAATGGAAAATTTCCAAGAAATTATTTAAGGAATCATACAAAAACTATATAATATTGATCCTTAGGCCATGGGTGATAATTTCCTTCAAAAATTCCGAAATCCGAGCATGTGGGCCCGAGGGTGTATTTTAGGATTTTCCAATTTGGGTTGAAATGACCATGTAAGTAGGAGAATTAGGGACTTTTGAGCATAAATTGACTTGTTACTGCGATGTTTGGCTAGCTTCGAGTTCTTGGGCGACGAATTTTGAATTTCGGGCGCGTTCTTGATTCGGAAAGTAGGCTTGACCCGAGGTAAGTCTCCTTTATAACCTTGTAAGAGGGAATTGTCCCCCTAGGTGAATATAAATAATTGCATGTCATTATTTGTGGGGGGCTACGCACACACGAAGTGACGAGAGTCCGTTCGTAGCTACTATTATGTTATGTCGAGGGTTTAGGATTCACAAGCATGCTTTATGTGCCGTAACTATAATCTTAAATGTTATTGTAGGTTGCCTAATATCCTTGAATTGTTAAGTGAGCATCTAGGAGGTTACATTCTCAAATTTATATTATTGAACCTTCTCGGTAAGTATATTCTCTACTGAATTTCTTGATTTTCTATTAATTATGTGTATATATACGGGAACCCGCATCGCATGTATGATTTGCAAGCGGGGTAGCCCTACTATTATGTCAACCGCGTCTCATGTTCGATTCGTGAGCGGTGTAATAGATGCATCTATGGTTCGAGCCGTTCGACCCTTCGGCAGTGCACATTTATTTTCGCGTTGAGTCAGCCGTATGTTCGCGGCATGTTATGTGTTTGTTAGATGTTGGGTTTTCTGTGACTACATTTCTGTAAAATACCATGAAGAAAGGAAAACTAGGTAATTCGTACGCTAGAGAACTTGGCACATAAAGGTAACTGTAAAGGATATTTGATGTTCCTGTCTTCATTATTATTCATGATTGCCATCCCTGCTTAGCCTTACTTTTAAAACATATTATTTTGACCCTAGTAAGTGTCACGTCGACCTCTCGTCACTACTTCTTCGAGATTAGGCGGGATACTTACTGGGTACATATTGTTTATGTACTCATGCGACGCTCTGTACTTAATTGTACAGGTTCTGAGGCGGGTGCATCTGGGTATCAACCCGGAGTTCGTTCTTGATATATATGCCGGTAGAATTGTGACACTAGTCCTGGCACACACGCTAGTAGACTTTATTTTTGGATGTAACATTTAATTATGACTTCATGATTATTTATTTTGCATAAAGTTTCCTAAGTTATCCATTTCTACTTAATGTCTCAAAACTAAGTTAAGAAAGTGTTGAAAAATGTTTTTGGTAAACTACATGAAACTGACTAGTAGATAATGGTTGGCTTGCCTGACTGTGGTGTTGGGCGCCATCGCGAGCTGGGTTAGGATTCAGGTCGTGACAACATGGTATCAGAGCTCTAGGTTCAGGTATGTCTCACAAGTTACGGGCAAACCCAATAGTCTTGCGGATCGGTACGGAGACGTCTGTATTTATCTTCGGGAGGCTATAGGGTGTTAGGAAATCTCTCTTTATTCATCTTCTATCCTGCAGTTGATGGCATACTAAATCTCACTCTTCTATTCTCTCACAGATAGCGAGGACGCGCGCAGCCGATGTTCCGGACCCGGGAGGGGTCGCTACCCCCGTCATCCGAGGTCGTGGCAGAGGTTGGGGGAGGGCACAGGCCCGAGGTAGGGGATGAGGGCGTCCCAGAGCTGTACCAGTTACACCCCCAGCGAATCCAGTAGAGTATCCCATCACTGAGGAATAGGGCGAGGTGCCCGCAGCAGATCCTGCCCCTTTGGACTTTATGACAGTGCCAGGATTTCAGGAGCTCATGGGCCGTATGATGCAGTTCCTGGACACCATGACTCAGGCTGGTTTATTTCCAGCAGATCCGGCCACATCTCAGGCGGGAGGGGGAGCACAGACCCTTACTACACAGGCCGCCGGATATGCAGCAACAGTATATCAGACCCCGGGTACACTGCCCGTGGGCGGAGTTCAGCCAGTAGCAACAGTAGCACCTGAGCCCAGACCAGCTGCGGACAGCGATCCGTAGAAGTTATTAGATAGGTGGACCAGACAAGACCCTCCTGTATTCGGACGTGAGCGCCATGAGGATGCCCAGGACTTTATTGATAGGTGCAGGGACAGACTGCACAACATGAGGATACTGGAGTCTCATGGAGTTGACTTCACTACTTTTCAGTTAGAGGGAAGGGCCCGCAGATGGTCGCATGGAGTTGACTTCACTACTTTTCAGCTAGAGGGCAGGGCCCGCAGATGGTCGCATTCCTACATTCTTGGCAGACCGGCAGAATCTCCTCCCCTCACTTCGGAGAATTTCACTCAGTTATTCCTGGGCAGATACATTCCACTCTGAGAGGGAAGAGCTGCGGTATCAGTTTGAGCAACTGGAGCAGGGTCAGATGTCAGTGACCGACTACGAGGCTAGGTTTTCTGAGATGTCTCGTCATGCACTCATGATACTTCCTACTGACGCAGAGAGATGCAGAGATTTGTAACCGGGTTACACTCAGGTATTAGGTCCAACATGGCCCGAGAGGTGGCGATGGGGACTCTTTATCAGCTTGTGGTAGAGATTGCTCGCAGGATCGAGGGTTATCGGTCGAGGAGTAGAGAACAGGGGCAGATGGATAAGATAGCTAGATTTTCTACGTATTTTAGAGGTGCTCCATCTAGGGGCAAAGGTCAGTTTGGTAGGGGCCAGCCCAGTAGGCCCCCACATTCAGCACCCCCACCACCTCCTCGAGGTGCTCCCAGAAGGCCTTATTTCAGCACTATGCCGGAGAGTTCTTATCGCCCACCAGCCATTCAGGGTTCCTTCAGCGGGTATTCTGGTCTTCAGGGGTCTTCCAGTCCTTATTTCAGTGATATGCCAGAGAATTCATACCGTCCTCCAGCTATTCAGGGTTCTTCAGGGCAACAGGCCATGGCGCCGAGGGGTTGTTATGAGTGCGGGGATCTAGGCCATATTAAGAGGACTTGTCCCAGACTTCGGGGCAAGACCGTGCAGTAGAGTCATCAGCCTATGGTTCTAGCACCGGCAGTTCGTCCACCCAGAGGTGGATGACAGACGGGTAGAGGTCGTTCTAGAGGTGGAGGCTAGGCAGGGGGAGCCCAGTCAGCTCCTATTCATTCCGGTGGAGGCCAATCGTCCGGCGCTCCAGCTAGATTCTATGCTTTCCCGACCATACCTGATTCAGTAGCCTCAGATGCCGTGATCACAGGTATTATTTCAGTATTGCGGTAGAGAGGCATCAGTATTATTTGATCTAGGATCCCCTTATTCACATGTATCAGCCTTGTTTGCTCATTTCCTAGTTATTCCTCGTGAGTCCTTGGGCACTCCTGTTTATGTGTCCACTCTTGTGGGTGATTCTGTGATTGTGGACCAGATTTATCGGTCCTGTGTGGTTACATTCTGTGGGTTCGAGACCAGAGCGGATCTCCTGTTACTTGATATGACTGATTTTGAGGTCATCGTATGTATAGATTGGTTATCCCCTTATCAAGATCTCTGAGATTGCTATGCCAAAATGGTTACTCTAGCCATGACCAAGTTGCCGAGATTGGAGTGGAGAGGTTCCTCAGTTAGTGCTGCTAGTCGGGTTATTTCTTTCCTGAAGGCTCGACATATGGTCGAGAAGGGTTGTTTGGCTTATCTTGCGTATGTGCGGGACACCACCACCGAGTCTCCGACGATTGATTCAGTGCCAGTAGTTCGAGAGTTTGATGATGTATTCTCTTCAGACTTTCCAGGCATGCCACCGGATCATGACATTGATTTTTGCATTGACTTAGCTCCAGGCACCCAGCCTATATCTATTCCCCCGTACCGTATGGCTCCGAAGGAATTGAAAGAAAAAATTAAGGAGTTATTGGCTAAGGGGTTTATCAGACCGAGTGTATCGTCTTGGGGTGCTCCAGTGTTATTTGTGAAAAAGAAAGATGGGACTATGCGGATGTGTATTGACTACCGCCAGTTGAACAAGGTCACCATAAAAAACAAGTACCCGTTGCCGCGTATCGATGATTTGTTTGACCAGTTGCAGGGTGCTCGCGTGTTTTCTAAGATTGACTTGAGATCGGGGTACCATCAGCTGAAGATTTGGGACTCGAATGTTCCGAAGACGGCCTTTCGTACGAGATATGGTCATTATGAGTTCCTGGTGATGTCCTTTGGCTTAACTACTTCCTCAACAACATTTATGGACTTGATGAACAGGGTGTCCAGGCCTTATATTGATTCTTTTGTCATCGTCTTCATTGATGACATTCTGATTTACTCACATAGCCTGGGGGAGCATGAGCAGCATTTGAGAGTTGTGCTCCAGACTTTGCGAGAATAGAAGATGTATGATAAGCTCTCCAAGTGTGAGTTTTGGTTGGATTCTGTGGCATTCTTGGGTCATGTGGTATCCGGAGAGGGATCAAGGTTGATCCTAAGAAGATTGAGGCAGTTCAGAGTTGGCCACGCCCTACTTCAGCTACAGAGATCAGGAGTTTCTTGGGTCTAGCAGGTTATTATCGCCGATTTGTGGAGGGTTTTTCATCCATTACAGCTCCTCTAACTAGATTGACTCAGAAGAATGCCCCATTCCGATGGTCCGACCAGTGTGAAGCGAGCTTTCAGCAGCTCAAGACAACATTGACCTCAACACCAATTCTAGTGTTGCCTTCGGTTCTGGGATGTGTACATTTTATTGCGACGCTTCACGCGTTGGTTTGGGTTTTGTGTTGATGCAGGAGGGGCGAGTTATTGAATATGCTTCTCGACAGTTGAAGGTTCATGAGAAGAATTACCCTGTGCACGATCTGGAGTTGGTGGCGATTGTTAATGCTCTTAAGATTTGGAGGCACTACTTGTATGGGGTGCCTTGTGAGGTTTATACAGATCACCGCATTTTGCAGCACTTGTTCAAGCAAAGGGATCTTAACTTTAGGCAGCGTAGGTGGCTTGAGTTGCTGAAGGATTATGACATCACCATTCTTTATCATCCGGGCAAGGAAAACGTGGTTGCAAATGCCTTAAGCAGAAGGGCGGAGAGTATGGGTAGTTTGACTTTCATTTCAGCAGAGGAGAGACCTCTAACTTTGGAAATTCCGTCCTTGGCTAATCGCCTGGTGAGGTTGGACCTTTCAGATCCCAGCCGAGTTCTCGCACGTGTAGTTGCCCAGTCTTCATTATTGGGGGAGATCAAGGCTCAATAGTTTGATGATCCGCGCCTGGCAAAGCTGCGGGAGACAGTGGTACAGGGTGGTGCCAAGGAGGTTTATATCGGTGAGGGTGGTGTTCTGAGACTTCAGGGTCGCTTGTGTGTTCCCAATGTTGGTGGAGGCTCATAGTTCGCGGTATCCTATTCATCCTGGTGCTATGAAGATGTATCATGATTTGAGGCAGCATTTCTGGTGTAGGCGGATGAAAAAAGACATAGTGGAGTATGTGGCTAGGTGTCTAAATTTCCAGCAAGTTAAGTATGAGCACCAGAGGACAGGAGGCCTACTTCAGCAGATGCCTATACCTGAGTGGAAATGGGAGCACATCACTATGGACTTCGTAGTTGGATTGCCTCGAACTTTGCAGAAGGTTGATGCAGTTTGGGTCGTTGTGGACAGGTTGACCAAGTCGGCACATTTCATTCCAGTAGCTACTACTTATACTTCTGAGAGGTTGGCCTAGATCTACATTCGGGAGATAGTTCGGTTGCACGGTATGCCTGTGTCTATTGTATCAGATCGAGGTCCTCAGTTCACCTTGCACTTCTGAAAAGCCGTACAGAGTGAGTTAGGCACCCGAGTAGAGCTCAGCACAGCATTCCACCCTCAGACCGACGGGCAGTCGGAGCGGACAGTTCAGATATTGGAGGACATGTTCAGGGCATGTGTGATTGACTTTGGAGGATAGTGGGACCAGTTCTTGCCTTTGGCCGAGTTTGCTTATAATAATAGTTATCAGTCCAACATTGAGATGGATCCATTTGAGGCCTTGTATGGTCGGCGATGTAGTTCCCCCATCGGGTGGTTTGAGCCTGGCGAGGCTAAGCTATATGGCACCAATCTGGTGAAGGATGCTTTGGAGAAGGTGAAGTTGATTCAGGAGAGACTTTGCATAGCACAGTCCAGACAGAAGAGTTACGCGGATCAGAAGGCGCGTGATGTATCATTTATGGAGGGCGAGAAGGTTCTGTTGAAGGTCTCGTCGATGAAGGGTATTATGAGGTTTGGGAGGAAAGGCAAGCTGAGCCCAAGGTTTATAGGCCCATTTGAGGTGTTGAGACGAGTTGGGGAGGTTGCTTATGAGCTTGCTTCACCTCCAAGTTTATAAGGGGTTCATCCGGTCTTTCATGTGTCCATGCTCCGGAGATACCACACCGACTTCTCTCACGTGATAGATTTCAACACCATTCAGTTGGACGAGAGGTTGGGCTACGAGGAGGAGCCAGTTGCTATTATTGACAGGCAGGATCACCAGTTGAGGTCCAAGAGGGTTTCCGCCGTAAAGGTCCAATGGAGGGGCCAACCGATCGAGGAGGCGACTTGGGATTACGAGGAGGACATGCGGAGTAGATACCCACACTTATTCAGCACTCCAGGTATGATTCTAGACTCGTTCGAGGACGGACGTTTGTTTAAGAGGTGGAGAATGTAACGATCCAACTGGTCGTTTCGCGTTTTAGAACCCTGTTCCCCTAAATGAGACTTCCCGTAATTGCTTTTACCGATTCATGACTTGCGGGGATGGGTGGTTCGAGGTTTTGAGGGGTTTGGAGTGGTATAGGAATGCTTCGGTCCTTAAGATTGGCCTTTAAGGCCAAGTTTGACTTCGGTCAACACTTTTATTAAACGACCTCGGGATCGAGGTGGAGGTTCTAGTAGGTTCATACGGTGATTTCAGACTTGGGCGTGTGCTCGGAATGGGTTTAGGATGACCCGGGGGCGTTTCGGCGCCTAATAGTGAATTAAGGTTTTGTTAAGTTCAAACTTGAGGTTTGGAATGTGTTTTTGTGTTATCAAGTTCCAAACGAAATTCCGAGATCGGGAATAGTTCCCTTATGTCATTTTTGACTTGCACGCAAAATTTGGTGTCATTCTTAGTAGTATAGGTAGGTTTGGCATATTGAAAGCGAATTCAAGAACTCTAAGTTCTTAAGTTTGATCCAATAGGTTTTGGGATATGAATTTTAGATTTAGCGTTGTTTCAGACGTTCCGAAGGCTCGAGCGAGTCCGTATTATGATTTAGGACTTGTTGGTATATTTGGACGGAGCCTCAGGTGGGCCCAGATGCCATTCGGGCATCGAGCGAGGCAAAAACCAGCCTTAAATGACTGCTGGTGCACCAGATCTGATGCGACCGCACCTGGGGAGGGCAAGTCACCGGTGCGAGACAGCTTCTACCGTCCTAGCCTCGCAGGTGCGACTCCTGAGGGAACTGCCCATTTCCGCAGATGCAGACTCCTTTTCGCAGAAGCAGAGTCGCAGGTGCGGACTCCGCTTCGCAGGTGCGAAGCCAGGCCCCCTTCCCTTTCTCCGCAGATTGGAGATTTTTCTCGCAGGTGCGGTCCTAGAGCCGCTGATGCGAAAAGTCTGTAGAAAGTGAGCTTCATTTTAAATACGGGACTTAGCCATTTTTGAACACTATTCTTCATCTTTGGGCTATTTTGAGAGCATGCAAGGAAGGTATTCGACCTAGCTACTGTAAGTTAAGTAATTCCTACTATGAATTTAGTTTAATACTTGAATTCTTAGGTATATTAACACATCAAATTAGTGGAAATCATGGGTTTAGAGTAAAACTTAGGGTTTTGACAAAAATGGGAAATTTCCAAGAAATTTGTTAAGGAATCATACAAAAAATATATAATATTGATCCTTAGGCCATGGGTGATAGTTTTCTTCAAAAATTTCAGGAATCCGAGCATGTGGGCCCGGGGGTGTATTTTAGGATTTTCCAATTTGGATTGAAATGACCATTTAAGTAGGAAAATTAGGGACTTTTGAGCATAGATTGACTTGTTACTGCGATGTTTGGCTAGCTTCGAGTTCTTGGGCGACGAATTTGGAGTTTCGGGCGCGTTCTTGACTCGGAAAGTAGGCTTGACCCAAGGTAAGTCTCCTTTCTAACCTTGTAAGAGGGAATTGTCCCCTAGGTGAATATAAATAATTGCATGTCATTATTTGTGGGGGACTACGCATGCACGAAGTGACAAGAGTCTGTGCTTAGATACTATTATGTTATGTCGAGGGTTTAGGATTCACAAGCATGCTTTATGTGTCGTAACTATAATCTTAAATGTTATTTTAGGTTGCCTAATATCCTTGAATTGTTAAGTGAGCATCTAGGAGGTTACATTCTCAAATTTATATTATTGAAACCTTCTCCGTAAGTATATTCTCTACTGAATTTCTTGATTTCCTGTTAATTATGTGTATATATACGGGAACCCGCGTCGCATGTATGATTTGCGAGCGGGGTAGCCCTACTATTATGTCAACCGCGTCGTATGTTCAATTCGTGAGCGGTGTAATAGATACATCTATGGTTCGAGCCGTTCGACCTTTCGGCAGTGCACATTTATTTTCGCGTTGTGTCAGCCGTATGTTCGCGGCATGTTATGTGTTTGTTAGATGTTGGGTTTTCTATGACTACATTTCTGTAAAATGCCATGAAGAAAGGAAAACTAGGTAATTTGTACGCTAGAGAACTTGGCACATAAAGGTAACTGTAAAGGATACGCTAGTAAGTGTCACGTCGACCTCTCGTCACTACTTCTTCGAAATCAGGCGAGATACTTACTGGGTACATATTATTTATGTACTCATGCTACGCTCTATACTTAATTGTACAGGTTCTGAGGCGGGTGCATCTGGGTATCAGCCCGGAGTTCGTTCCTGATATATATATACCTGGTCTAGACTCCACGGTGAGCTGCTTCCCTTGGCGACTCCCAGCAGCACTTTGGAGCTATTCTTTTGCCATTTCTTTCCATACTTACTCAGACAGTAGGACAAACTTTTATTCTTTTGATATTATTCTACTAGATGACTGTAGACTTGTGACACTAGTTCATGGCACACACGCTAGTAAACTTTATTTTTAGATGTAATCGTTAATTATGACTTCATGATTATTTATTTTACATAAAGTTGCCTAAGTTATCCGTTTCTACTTAATGTCTCAAAACTAAGTTAAGAAAGTGGTGAAAAATATTTTTGGTAAACTACATGAAACTCACTAGTGATAATGGTTGGCTTGCCTGTCTGCGGTGTTGGGCGCATCGCGAAATGAGTTAGGATTCGGGTCGTGACAGTAGTAGTCATAGAGACACCTATCTTCAAATTGTTAGAACAAGAATTACAACAATATTAGAAAATAAACTTTCTTAGCTTATAGGCAGTAGAGAAAACGTTCCTTGAAGATATTTGGAGTCTCTTCCACGAGCAAACGGAAGAATAAATGACAACTCTATCTCCGGGATTCAACTAAGCCACACACAAGTAGCATTCAAGAATATTTCTCTTCTATTCTTGAATCTATGATTTCACCATTTTATCAATGTCTCTTATAAAAATTTTAAGAAAAAAGTAGTTTGAGAATTGGTTATATTTTCCAAATAAAATCAATCCTATTTATAGGAAAGACTCTTGAAAGACAAATTTATCATTTAATAAGATCATGAATATATTCATGAATTTGGAAGATCAAATGTATTTTCTAAAACTAAAATGTATTTAGTAAATCAAGAATGAATTCACATTCTATCACTTTGAAAAATAAGTCTTTTGTAAATGCATTAATTTATCAAATACATTGTTTCAAATTTATTGAAACACTTATTCCAACATGTTGAGATTATGAAATTAGACCTTCACTTGAAGATTCGTGTGATGACCCAAAGGGTCATCTTATAAATTAAGACTCCATTCCAAGCTCATTATCCTTGAAAATATTTAATTTTATTTACCTCGATTTGTGTGCGCAGTCAGGGCGTGAAACCAGAAAGCTTTTATGTGAAAATATGAGAAATAGTAATTTTGGAATTTAAAATTTGGTTTAGTTGACTTTGTTCAACATTTTTAGTAAGCGGACTCGGATCTGTTTTCCGACGATCCTTGGAGGTCTGCAGTAAAATATGGGACTTGGGTGTATGCCTGGAACTGAATTCCGAGGTCCCTAGCCTTGGAAATCAATTTTTGAAAGAAATTATTTTGCTGGATTCTTAATCAAATAAAGAAATGAATTAATGTATGAAACCGTTGGTATCGGGACCATATTTTGGTTCTGGATCTTGATACAGATTTGTTATGATGTTTACATCCGATCTGTGAAATTTGGTAAGAATCAGAGTTGATTTGATGCGATTCGGACGTCCGGTTGAGAAATAGTGGAAGTTGAGTGTTCTTGAGAAAAATAATGAGTTTTGAGGTTAAATTCATAGTTTTGGATGTTATTTTCATGATTTGATCGCACGAGAAAGTCCGTATGATATTTTTAGACTTGGTGCATATTTGGATTGGAGCCCCGAGGGCTCGGGTGAGTTTCGGGTAGGCTACGAGATGTTTTAAACTTAGAATTTTCTGATATTTTCCTGCTGCTGGTGCACAGTCAATTTATTCTTCGCGTTCGCGTGGCCTCACTCACGAACGAGTAGAGTAGTATTTCACTAGGGTCATTTTTGTTCTATGTGAACGCGTGTCTTGGACGCGAACACGAAGCATTGGGGAGAAACCCTTCGCGAACGCGGCCAGGCCATCACGAACGCGAAGAGTTAAGTGGACTTGGGGGAGGGGGAACCAATTTGTTCTATGCGAACGCGCCTGGTGGGCCGCGAACGTGAAGGACACTGGGCCAGGACGCTATGCAAACGGGGCAGGCCCATTGCGAACGCGATGAAGGCCTGTCCAGTTATATAAAAAAAACTTTTAAAACTCGGGCAGAGCCTATTTTTCACCTATTTTCTAACTGCAAAGAACTAGAGGCGATTTTCTTCACCCAAATTCATCCCCAAGGTGTTGGTAATCAATCCTAAACTCTTCTCTTTCAATAACCCAATGTTTTTCATCACTTTTCAATTCAAAATCACAAATTTTAATGGTAAAAATTGAGGGTTTGGGTCGAATTAGGGAATTTTATAAAAATAGAATTTTGACCTCGAATTGAGGTTGGATTTCGAAACATATTAGGGCTCGGGGGTGAATGGGCAAACGAAATTTGGTCCGAACCCCGAGTTTGGACCAAGCGGGCCCGAGGTCGGGTTTTAACTTTTTTTTGAGAAAACGTAGGAAAATCATAAATTTTCAGTAAAGTTACTTCCTTTAGCCTTAATTAATGATATTGAGCAAATTATGATTAGATTCGGGTGTGTTGGAGGTGAATTCGAAAGAAAAAACGGTAATTGAGCAGTAAGTGGCCTGCGAAATTGAGGTAAGTGTTTGGTTTAACCTTGACTTGAGGGAATAGGAATCCCCAGCTTAAATGCTATGTGACTTCGCATGTGTGTGGTGTATAGGTGAGGTGATGAGTATCTATGCACCACCAAATGGTCTGTTAAACATGATCCCTTCCCCGTTTCCAATTATTTACGTATGGACTTAATTGGTTCATGATCATTGAGGTTTATATGTCTATTTGGATTCATTGATTTATTGTCAAGTATTGCTTCAAGTATTTTGGAAGTGTTGGCTGTTCTTTTGGTTTTGTTATGTTACATAAGGATTGAGTTGGATGTCAGTGTTACGATATGTATATAAATTCTGGTTGGCTTCGTTAAGAAATGATAATTGATGAAGTTTATGAGTTTTACAGCTTCTGTTTAAAATCGTTGATATAAAAATGTTGTGAGCGGGTTGCGCACCACAACAAGGATCGATAAGGGTGAATATTTATGTTTTACTGATTTTCAAAATAACGATTTGGAAAACTCCCGTTTTATTAAAAAGGTTTTCTACTTTGATTCTTTTATTGTGATTTAAATTGAAACTTGGAAGTTTTGAGGAGTTGATTATAATTGATATCCGAAAAGAGTTATCCGAGTTGTTTCTTTTATTTATTGTTTCAAGTTACTGGTTATCGAGTTTATTATTATTGTTTCTTTCTTGATTTATTATATATATATATATTGTTCACATGTTATATTGTTAACGCCCCGCCGTAACCTCGTCACTACTTCGTCGAGGTTAGGCTCGACACTTACTTAGTACATGGGGTTGGTTGTACTGATACTACACTCTGCACTCTTTTGTGCAGATCCAGGTACCGACCAGAGTTAGGAGATCTTAGTAGCTGAGCATTTTCGTTCTGAGACAGGAGGTAGATCTGCTGGTGTCCGCAGATTCCTGGAGTTTTCTCTTTACTTTATAGACGTTGTTTTATTTCGTTCGAAATAGACATATATACTTCTTTCAGCCATTATTTGTAGTATTCTTAGTAGTTCATGAATTGTGACACCAGACCCTGGGGTAGTTTTATAGTTATATATTTAGTTTGTGGTTCGGTTTAATTATTGATCGTTATTACTATTTCATGAAGTTATCTAGTGGAAAGTTAGTAAATTTCTAACATTAGCTTGCCTAGCAAGTATTGTGTTAGGCGCCATCACGATCTCGTGGTTTGGGATTTTGGTTCGTGACAAGTTGGTATTAGAGCACTAGGTTTCATAGGTCTCACAATTCACGAACAAGCTTGATAGAGTCTGAAGGATTGGTACAGAGACGTTTGTACTTATCTCTCAGAGGTTATGAAGTTAGGAACAAACTCATTTTATATCTACTCTGTCGTGCGATTCTTGATACCTCAGAAAAATATTGATTGAACTCTTCTATTCTCTCGCAAATGGCGAGAACACGTGCTTCCTCTTCCGCTAACCAACAACCTGGTCTTCCAGCAGCAGCAACTCCTATTAGGGGCAGAGGCCGAGGCCACGTCAGGGGCCGAGGCAGGGGCAGGACACAACCTACTGCTCAGACAGCAGCTCCAGTTGTGGAGCCCCAGATTGAGATTGATGAGGGGGCTCCAGCTCGAACCGTTCCAGCTGGACCAGCTCAGGTCCTAGAGGGGTTCATTGTTACCCCGGTACTTCAAGATGCTTTGGTCCGATTAGTAGGCCTTATGAAGAGTGTATCCTAGACTGGCGCAGTCCCTGTTGCAGCAACCGCATCTCAGGATGGAAGAGGGGTCCAGACTCTTGTTACCCACACTCCTGATCAGACTACTCCTCAGATCCAGACCTCATCAGCAACCTAGTTGGGGTAGTTCAGACAGTTGCTGCAGCCCCGATCGCTGAGGGGGAAACTATGACTTACGATGCTTTGTGGAGACTAGACAGGTTCATCAAGCTAATTCCACTCTATTTCAGTGGTACATCTTTTGAAGACCCACATGATTTTCTTGACCGCTGCTATGAAGCATTGCAGAACATGGGGATAAGTTGAAATCAACGGGGTTGATTTATACGAGCTATGAAGTTTAACATTGTGGATTATCAGACATTGTGACCTGTGACTTCGTTCCATGTGGGGAAGTCCACTGTCAAGGAATAGATTGCGGGATCATGTGTTTTATCGGTGTTGGCCCAGAAGGTATAAGGCCTGAGATTTTTGCAAGAGATAAAGTTGGGACTGCCGGTATGCCTGCCTCCTTAATAACCCTATACCTCAATACCAAAGGAGTTATATAAACAACTTTAAATCTACGGAAGGTCTACTCAGCGTGGAAGTCACGATTGCGGATTTTTGAGGTGCTTCGGAGGGAGTACAGTGGTTGATGAGATTCTAGACTATAGGGTTCGTGCCAAGATTTATCTGTATAGAGCTCTACTTTTGTGATCATTTTGCATCAATGGGGATGAGAGTTACCCCAAAGAATAATGAAGAGTATATGAATAAATGGGGTAGCTCAGTAGTGATGAGGCAACATAGTAAAAGAAGAAATCGGTCGCCGGTGTTTGAGGCAAGCCTACGAAGAGGACGACCATCCATTGCAACATCAACTACTTGGATCAGTTCTCCCAAATGCTATTGATAGAATTTGTTTCGCAAACTCATTAAAGGATTCAATTATAATTGTAAAATTTTGTATGACGCAGGGCAGATTGATACTTTATTTCGGCTAGTGGTAGAAATTGTCCTAGACTTGGGAGAGTCATATTTCATCAGAGCACTCAGGCTACGTGCCCCATTGCAGTTACAGCTCAACTTACATGTCCATCTAGGGGAAAGGGGTCGGAATGTCGAAGGTGGAGGTCAGACTCCTAGAGGTGGAGATCCAACCTGTTGATATACTTTCTATGGCATGGTTGAGATCGCTATATCAGATAGTGTCATTACAATTATAATTTCGAGTTATTATAAAGTGAAAATTTCCTTAACTTGATTCGGTTATGAGTATCTAAGAAAGTTCTCCTAACATGCTCTACTCATGGGTGAGCTTCGTAAACCTGAATCTACTTATGTGAATTACTTGTATTGGGAGATTCTATGGAGATAGCCATGTCTATCATTACGTGTTGTAATTTGTTTAACGGAAAATATTTAAAAGAAGAAAATGAGCACGATGTGCATATTACTTGTGATTCAGAACTGAGGGCGAGACCCTCGCATTTTAATATGATTTGGTATGTTTAAATCGGGCTATGAACCGTGGTGGAAGTTATATAAGGTCGAGGTCCTTGTGATGAAAATTCTTGTGCTTAAATTCTCTCTTGTGAAACTAAAATTTGTACTATAGTACTAATAGGAGTCATGCCTGTTAGGTTTATTTGAAAATTTTGTATAAAATTTATCTGTGCATAATTTTCCAAATCCGTGTTATATTTGTTGAGATTTAACCTACAAGGTAGGTGCCCACCCATGTGGTGTTAAATGAACACATTAATTCAGGTAGATAATTATGAGTTCTCCATGCGTCGCATCTCGTTGTCAGTATTGTGAAGGTTTGAAAGGAGATTATTGTTAACGTGAAGTTATTTGATGATTCTGCAATTGATTATGAGCAACTATTAAGATCATATTGAACCAAAAGGGTGTTCCGTTTAAATGGTTGGGCGAGTGTGAGGCGAGCTTTCAAAATCTCAAGACAACTTTAACTTCAGCGCCAGTATTGGTGTTACTATCAAGTTCGGGATCTTTCACGGTATATTGTGATGCTTCCAGTGTTGGGTTGGGAGAGGTATTGATGCAAGAGGGCAGGGTGAAAGCATATGCGTCTCGGCAGTTAAAGATTCATGAAAAGAATTATCCTGTCCATGACTTAGATTTGGCAGCCATTGTTCATGCATTGAAAATATGGAGCACTATATTTATGGCGTGCCATGTGAGATTTACACGGGTCATCGCAGTCTTCAGCACGGGGATTTAGAACACAAAATGACCGATCGGGTCGTTATATTCTCCACCTCTTAAACAAATGTTCGTCCTCGAAGGGGTCTAGAATCATACCTGGAGTGCTGAATAAGTGTGGATATCTGCTCCGCATGTCCTCATCAGACTCTCAAGTCGCCTCCTCGACTGTTTGGCCCCTCCACTGGACCTTTACGGCGGAAAACCTCTTGGAACTCAACTGGCGATCCTGCCTGTCAATGATAGAAACTGGCTCCTCCTCATAACCCAATCTCTCGTCTAGCTGAATGGTGCTGAAGTCTACCACGTGAGAGAAGTCGGCATGGTACCTCCGGAGCATGGACACATGAAAGACCGAATGAACTCTTGATAACCTGGGAGGTAAAGCAATCTCATAAGAAACCTCCCCAACTCTCCTCAACACCTCAAATGGACCTATAAACCTTGGGCTCAGCTTTCCCTTCTTTCCAAATCTCATAATACCCTTCATCGGCGAGACTTTCAACAGAACCTTCTCGCCGACCATAAACGATACATCACGCGCCTTCTGATCCGCGTAACTCTTCTGTCTGGACTGTGTTGTGTGAAGCCTCTTCTGAATCAACTTTATTTTCTCCAAGGCATCCTTCACCAGGTCAGTGCCACATAACTTAACCTTGCCAGGCTCAAAACACCTGATGGGAGAACGACATCACCGACCATACAAGGCCTCAAATGGATCCATCTCAATGCTGGACTGATAACTATTATTATAAGCAAACTTGGCCAAAGGCAAGAACTGGTCCCACTGCTCTCCAAAGTCAATCACACATGCTCTGAGCATGTCCTCCAATATCTGAATTGTCTGCTCCGACTGCCCGTCGGTCTGAGGGTGGAATGTTGTGCTGAACTCTCTACCCGGGTGCCTAACTCACTCTGTACTGTTCTCCAGAAGTGCGAGGTGAACTGAAGACCTCGATCTGATACAATGGACACAGGAACACCGTGAAACCGAACTATCTCTCGAATGTAGATCTGGGCCAACCTCTCTGAAGTATAAGTAGTAGCTACTGGAATGAAATGTGCCGACTTGGTCAACCCTTCCACAATAATCCAAAATGCATCCGAGGCAACCCAACTACGAAGTCCATAGTGATGCACTCCCATTTCCACTCAGGTATAGGCATCTGCTGAAGTAGGCCTCCTGGCCTCTGGTGCTCATACTTAACCTGCTGGCAATTTAGGCATCTAGCCACATACTCCACTATGTACTTCTTCATCCGCTTCCACCAGTAATGTTGCCTCAGGTCACGATACATCTTCGTAACACCAGGGTGAATAGAATAACGGGAACTGTGTGCCTCCTCTAGAATCCTCTCCCTTAGGCCGTCAACATTAGGAACACATAAGCGACCCTGAAGTCTCAGAACACCATCCTTGCCAATGGAAACCTCCTTGGCACCACCCTGAAACACTGTCTCCCAGAGAACTGCCAAGTGCGGATCATCAAACTGCCGAGCCTTGATCTCCCCCAATAATGAAGACTGAGCAGCAACACGTGCAAGAACTCGCCTAGGCTCTGAAAGGTCCAACCTCACCATACGATTAGCCAAGGACTGAATGTCCAAATCTAGAGGTCTCTCCTTTGCTGAAATGAAAGCCAAGCTACCCATACTCTCTGCCTTCCTGCTTAAGGCATATGCAACCACATTCGCCTTGCCCGGATGATAAAGAATAATAATGTCATAATCCTTCAGAAACTCAATCCATCTACGCTGCCTCAAATTAAGATCCTTCTACTTGAACAAGTGCTTCAAACTGCGGTGGTCTGTCTAAATCTCACAAGGCACCCCATACAAGTAGTGCCTCCAAATCTTAAGAGCATGAACAATCGCCGCCAGCTCCAAATTGTGCACAGGGTAATTCTTTTCATAAACCTTCAGCTGACGTGAAGCATATGCAATAACTCGCCCCTCCTGCATCAATACACATCCCAAACCAATGCGTGAAGCGTCGCAATAAATTGTATACATCCCCGAACTGGAAGGAAACACTAGAACTGGTGTTGTGGTCAAGGCTGTCTTGAGCTTCTGGAAGCTTGCTTCACACTCGTCGGACCATCGGAATGGGGCACCCTTCTGGGTCAATCTAGTCAGAGGGGATGTAATGGATTAAAAACCCTCCACAAACCGGCGATAATAACCTGCCAGTCCCGAGAAGCTCCTGATCTCTGTCGCTGAGGTAGGGCGTGGCCAAATCTGAACTGCCTCGATATTATTAGATCCACCTTGATACCCTCTCCGGATACCACATGTCCCAAGAATGCCACAAAATTTAACCAAAACTCACACTTGGAAAACTTAGCGTACAGCTTTTGTTCCCGCAAGGTCTGGTGCACAACTCTCAAATGCTGCTCGTGCTCCCCCAGGCTAAATGAGTAGATCAGAATGTCATCAATAAAGACAATTACAAAAAAATCAATATAAGGCATGAACACCCTGTTCAACAAATCCATAAATGTTGATGGGGCATTAGTCAAGCCAAAGGACATCACTAGGAACTCATAATGACCATATCTCATACGGAAAGCAGTCTTCGGAACATCCGAGTCCCGAATCTTCAGCTGATGGTACCCTGATCTCAAGTCAATCTTAGAAAACACCGGAACACCCTGCAACTAGTCAAACAAATCATCGATATGCGACAACGGGTACTTGTTCTTGATGGTGACTTTGTTCAACTGGCGGTAGTCAATGCACATCCGCATAGTCCCGTCCTTTTTCTTTACAAATAACACTGGAGCATCCCATGGCGATACACTCGGTATGATAAACCACTTAGCTAAAAACTCCTCAAGATGTTCTTTCAATTCCTTCGGAGCCATACGTTATGGGGGAATAGATATAGGATGGGTGCATGGAGCTAAGTCAATGCAAAAATCAATGTCACGACCCGGTGGCATGCCTGGAAGGTCTGAAGGAAATACATCAGCAAATTCTTGAACTAGTGGAACTGAATCAATCGTTGGAGACTCGGTGGTGCCGCACATAAGCAAGATAATCCAAACAACCCTTCTCGACCATACGTCGAGCCTTCAGGAAAGAAACAACTCAACTAGCTGCACTGACTGAGGAACCTCTCCACTCTAATCTTGGCAACTCAGGCATGGCTAGAGTAACTGTCTTGATATGGGAATCTAGGACAGCGTGATAAGGGGATAACCAATACATGCCCATGATGACCTCAAAATCAGTCATATCAAGTAACAGGAGGTCCGCTCTGGTCTCGAACCCACAAAATGTAACTACACAGGACCGATAAATTTTGTCCACAACCACAGACTCGCCCACAGGAGTGGACACATGAACAGGAGTACCCAAGGACTCACGAGAAATATCTAGGAAATGAGCAAACAGGGCTGATACATATGAATAAGTGGATCCTGGATCAAATAATATCGATGCATCCCGCCGCACACCGAAATAATACCTGTGATCACGGCATCTGAGGCCACTGCATCTGGTCTGGCCGGGAAAGCATAGAATCTGGCTGGAGCACCGGATGACTGACCTCCACCTGAATGGCCAGGAGCTGGCCGAGCTCCCCCTGTCTGGACTCTACCTCTAGGACGACTCTACCAGTCAGACCTCCACCTCTGGGTGGTCAGACCGCCGGTGCTGTAACTACGGGCTGGTGACTCTACTGCACTGCCTTGCCTAAAGCCTGGTACAAGTACTCTTTACGTGACCTAGATCCCCACACTCATAGCAACCTCTCGACACCATAGCCTGCTTCCCCGAAGAAGAACCCTAAATAGATGGAGGATGGTATGAAATCTCTGGCATAGCACTGAGATAAGAGCTGGAAGATCCCTGCTGACCAGAATACCCGTCGGAGGAACCCTGAATGGCTGGTGGGCGATATGAACTCTCCAGCATCGCGCTGAAATAAGGCCTCGCCGGAGCACCTCGAGGAGGTGGTGGGGGTGCTGATTATGGAGGCCTACTAGGATGGCCCCTACCAAACTCACCTCTTCCCCTAGCTGGAGCACCTCTGAAATCCACATAAAATCAAGCTCTCTTATCCTGCTGTCCCTGCTCTCTGCTCCTAAATCGATAGCCCTCAATCCTGCGAGCAATATCTACTACAAGCTGATAAGGAGTCCCCATCACCACCTCTCGGGAAATGTTGGCCCTAATACCTGAGTGTAACCCAGCTACAAATCTCCGCACTCTCTCTGCGTCAGTAGGAAGTACCATAAGTGCATGATGAGACAGCTCAGAAAACCTAGCCTCGTAGTCGGTCACTAACATCAGACCCTGATCTAGTTGCTCAAACTAATACCGTAGCTCTTTCCTCTCAAAGGATGGAATATACCTGTCCAGGAATAGCAGAGTGAATTGCTCCCAAGTGATAGGAGGAGAATCCGCCGGTCTGCCAAGAACATAAGACTGCTACCATCTACGGGCTTTGCCCTCAACCAGGAAAGTGGTGAAGTCTACTCCATGGGACTCCAGTATCCTCATGTTGTGCAGTTTGTCCCTGCACCTGTCAATAAAATCCTGAGCATCTTCATGACGCTCGCCTCTGAAGACAAGAGGGTGCAGTCTGGTCTATCTGTTTAATAGATTCGGCGGATCACCGTCCGCAGCTGGTCTGGGCTCAGTTGCTACTGGATGAACCCCACCCGTGGGCAGTGTACCCGGGGTCTAATAAACTGCAGCTGCATGTCCTGCGGCCTGGGCAGTAGGGGTCTGTATCCATGAACCGCATCATACTTCTCATGACCTCCTGAAATCCCGGCACCGTCATGAAGTCCAACGAGACAGGATCTGCTGCGGGCGCCTCACCCTGCTCCTCAGTGATAGGATCCTCCGTTGGATCCACTGGCGGTGCAACTGGGTCAGCTCTGGGACGCCCTCGTCCCCTACCTCGGGTCGATGCCCTCCCCCGACCTTTACCACAGCCTCTGACGATGGGGGTAGTGGCCCCTCCCGGGTCTGAAACGTCGGTTGCGCGCGTCTTCACCATCTGCGAGAGAATAGATGAGTGAGATTTAGCATACCATCAATTGCATGATAGAATATGAACAAAGAGAGATTTTCTAACACCCTATAGCCTCCCGAAGACAAATACAGACGTCTCCGTACCGATCTGCAAGACTCTATTGGTTTTTCCCGTAACTCGTGAGACCTACGTGAACCTAGAGCTCTGATACCATGTTGTCATGACCTAAATCCTAGTTCAGGTCGCGATGGCGCCCAACACCGTTGTCAGGCAAGCCAACACTAATTACCTAGTGAATCTAGTTTGTTTTCTATTAAATCCTTCCCTTATTTCAAAAATAATTTAGCCACTACGCCTGGAACATAACACATAGCAGGTCAATTAAGTTAAGAAGACCAAAAGTCAACTTTAATTAATTACATCACCAAAAGAATAGTCTACCAATGTGTGTTCCAGGAACTAGTGTCACAAGTCTACAAGCATCTAGAGTAGAATCAAAAGAAATAAAGGACTATCCTACTGTCTGAGAGGATATAAACAGAAATAGCAAAAGAAAAGACTCCAGAGTGCTGTTGAATGTCATCAGGAGAAGCAGCTCACCGTGAAGCCTCAACCTAGTGCAGTCAAGGACGAGCTCCGGACTGATACCCAGATGCACCTGCCACAGAACCTGTACAATTATGAAGCGTAGCATGAGTACATAAACAATATGTACCCAGTAAGTATCTAGTCTAATCTCGAAGAAGTAGTGACGAGAGATCGACTTGACACTTACTAGGTCCAAAATAATACGTTTAAATATAAGGCTAAGCAAGAATGGCAAATTATGAATAAGTAGTAAAGGCAGGAACATCAAATCTCCGTACAGATATCTTTGTGTGATGAATTCCCTACCGTACAAGTTGCTAATTCATTTTCCAGGGTAATTAACAGTTAAACAACCACAGAAATACTAAACAATTAGCAAGTACATAACATGTCGCGAACGTACGGCCGATCCAACGAAATAATAAATGTGCACTGTCGAACGGCACGAACCATAATGCATTTATTACTCTTGCTCGTGAATCGTACATGCGACACGGTCAAAATAAATAATAGAGTTACCCCGCTCGCGAGTTATACATTGCGACTCAGGTACTCATATATACACACATTCAGCAGAAAAATCAGGGGTTTATTTGGGAATATTCTTGCAAGGAAAAACCAATAAATTAAATAATGATAGGTGACTTTCTTAGGTATCCATTTAAATAATTCGATGATGCCAAGAAATTCTAAATTTATCATTAAGATTACAAGATACGGCACGTAGAGCATGCTTGTGGATCCTAAACTCCCCCGACATAAACATAATAGTAGCTACGAACAGACTCTCGTCACTTCGTGCGACGTAGCCCCCTACAAATAGTAGCATATAATTCTTTATTTCACCTACGGGGATAATTCCCTCTTACAAGGTTAGAAAGGAGACTTACCTCGTTTCAAGCCTACTTCCCGGGTCAAGAATGCGCCCGAATCTCCAAATTCGCTGCCCAGGATCTTGAAACTAGCCAAACATTATATAAATAAATCAATCTATGTTTGAAAGTCCACAATTCTCCTATTTAAATGGTTACCCCAACCTATTTTGTAAAATCCTAAATGTGCCCCCAGGCTCACATGCCCGGATTCCGAAAATTTTCAAGGAAAATAGTCACCCATAACCTAAGGATCGATATTATATGGTTTTTGCATGATTTCATAACAAATTTCTTGATTAAATCTTATTTTTACAAAAACCTTAGGTTTTACTCTAAACCCATGATTTCTACTAATTTTTGTGTGTTAATCTACCCAAAACACAAGTGTTAAACTCACTTTTAAGTAGAAATTACTTACCTCACAATTGCTAAGTCGAATCTCCCCTTTGAAAGCTCCCCAAGTCGTCCAAGATGAAAGAAAATTACCTAAAAATATCTAAGTCCCGCATTTAAAACAAACTCACTGCCTCCAGGACTTTCGCACCTGCGGCTCGGGGACCACACATGCAGTCTTGCATCTGCGAGCCAATGCTCGCACCTGCGGAAAAGGAGAAGAAGGGCAGGCATTACACCTGCAGAACGGAGCCCGCATCTGCGGCTTCGCTTCTGCGGGAAATGGCCCGCACCTGTGGAAATTGGGCAGCCCCTCTAAGGCCGCACCTGCGAGGCTTCGACCGCGCCTGCGGTCTCGCACCTGCGGCTGCTCTTTCGCAGGTGCGGTCGCACCAGATCTAATGCACCAGCAGCTCTTTTGGAGCTTGGTTTGCCTCGCGCGATGTCCGAATGGCATCCGGGCCCACCCAAGGCCCCGTCCAAATATACCAACAAGTTCCAAATCATAATACGGACTCGCTCGAGCCTTCGGAACGTCCGAAACAACACTAACTCCAAGAATCATACACCAAAACCAACTAGATCCAACTTAAGAACTTTAAGTTCTTGAATTCGCTTTCAACACGCCGAAACATACCTGTACTACTCGGAATGACACCAAATTTTGCGAGCAAGTCATAAATGACATAACGGAACTATTCGCGGTCACGGAATTCCGTTCGAACCTCGATAACACAAAAACACGTTCCGAATATACGCCCAAGTCCAAAATCATCATACGAACCTACTGGGGCTTTCAAATCTCGATTCCGAGATCGTTTACTAAAAATATTGATCGAAGTCAAACTTGGCCTTTAAGACCAACCTTATGGAACTAAGTGTTCCTATACCACCCTAAACTCCTCCGAATCCCGAACTAACTATCCTCGCAAGTTATAAACTAGTAAAAGCAACGACAGGAAGTCTCATTTAGGGGCACAGGGTTTTAGAACACAAAACGACCGGTAGGGTCATTACAATAGGCGCTCGGTCATACTAGGCTCTGTATCTCGACCAACTGGGCTCGCTCATAGCCGCTCGGTTACAGTAGTCTCGATATATAATTTACCATCTCATCAGAGGTTGCCCAATAGGGTCCTGCCCATCGATTATAGCTCGATGGTAATGAAAATACTGTAATATTGTGTATATATACTCTCTACTCTTTTGACTGGAAACAGGAAATACTCAAATGAATATGAAGTCCCGATAAAATTAATATTGTAACTTATAAAACTGGAAAAATATATGTAAATTTCGGGATATGAATTTTTCTTTATGCCTCGTTATCAAGCTCATGTGATTATGGGATCATGCCAAAATGAAAGAAGGGTTTAGCCTTAACATACTTGGAGTAGGGAAAAATCCGTATAATATTCTTGAAAAATATTACACCGTACTCCTTTAGACCCGCAAAATTTTACGTTGCTACGATTCTTAAAAATTCTCGTTGGAACCTTGTAGGAAATTTGATTGCAAGAATTCTCGTTGTTTAATGAAGTATTTAGAATCCTTTGATTGAAATTGATAATGGCAACGTTTGTTCTCTTAATGGAACTTTGTTTGAAAATCATTTCCTAAGTTCTAATTGTAGTAATATGACTACTATTCTGATGGATGATAGAGCAACATAAGAATGGAGTCATGTACATTGCTACCTGGTTGCCACCTATGACTAAGGAGTCACTTGCTTTAGATTATGGCCAGCTGCCACGTTTTTGGAGGGTGGAAATTATAAATTTTTATCTACGGTGATTAGGTAATGTTCTGTTATCCGATAATTAATCAATTATTCGTATAATTAAGAATTGTTTCAAATTATTTAAAATTTTACTCATTTTTAATACACTTTATACATCTTACTATAAGATATTTTATTATCATGGTCATATGGTACTACATAAAATAAATACATACACTATTATTTTATTAAAATAACCATGTAAAAATACATATATATTTTTTCAACCTATAATTTTTCTAATCTCATATAAAGAGTAAACAAAATTCTCGTACGCTTAATTCTTAAAATGGTAAAAAGATAACCTCCTTTTCTTGTGAAAAAATAATTTTCATCTTTACAATAAAGAAAATCTCATAAACTTTCTTATATTTTATGTATAATTTACCATATTCGAAAATAATAATAATAGTCACTATCCAAAATTATACTTGTAAAAATTTTACCAAAATATTAAAATACCACATTTGTATGAAGGAAAAAGAAAATTATGATTTCATACCATTAATTACATAATAGTTGAGGAAAAATTTAAAAGATGGTAATTACTACTTCTAGATATGAAGGCTAAGATGGCAAAAAGTTACATGCAGAATATAATTCTTATTCACATACTTTAATTACGAGCTAAATCTATATAAGTTGTACAAAAACACATAAATTTTGTAGTAAACCTAATAGATTTGTGGTAAATTCGCAATTCAACAATTTAGACATTGATGGCGCATCAAATGCAACAAAATTCGATTATAAATTCTAACTCCAACGTTTTCTACTTCTACAAAATTAATGTACCAAAATATATAAATACATATTCTAATAAATACTATAATTCAATACAAATAACCAAAATCTTACAATAATGATACTTTTTAACTCAACATCAAATTCAATGAATACTTTCAAAATGACAAATAACAATCGCATGCCAAATATATATTATGGGATAGATGCACAAAGTGTGTATTCTAAAAATCTGAAAAAGTGTTTTTTCCTTGAGGTGGAAAATCCTATTTTGTAGGACTTTAAAATCTATTAAAAAGCAATTAGAAATGGTTACTTACTGTTTAAAAAGTAGAGAGCCCTCTTTCGACCAAACATTTATCATTTTCAGGAAGTTATATTTTTATTTTATAATTATATGCTCATTAATATAGGTACACGCGCAAAGCGCGTACCCTAAGACTAGTAGTATAAAATATATAAATAAAATACGTGTATTATAATACATGTATAAGAGTATCTAAAGATATTTTTTTTTTAAATCAATCACCCGATCTTTATTTATTTTTCCCTGCTGAAATTGCAATAGAGGTGCATTTTTATTTTGATAGTTGTGTCGCTTCTTAGTTTTCCATTTTGTGATGAGAAAAAATTGTGAAAAACTTCGATTTGTCTTCATTTTCTATGATTCCTAATCTAATGAGTTTTTCTAAAATAGCTGTAAAATGTGTTATTTCAAGCTCATTTGATTCGAATATTTGAATGGAAATGGCAACTTAACAACTGAATCAAGCTATACAATCAAACCTCTCTATAACAGTCTCATTTGTTCCGATATTTTTACGTTACTATAGAAAAATGTTGTCATACAGGGAATATATTATAACATAACATTAAACTGTTCCCGGAAAAAATTTGACTTTTTGTCACGGCCCCAAAACCAATCCGGTCGTGATGGCGCCTATCGTGGAACTAGGCAAGCCTACACTCTTAACCAATTCGATTTCTATCATACCAATATTTAAATATTACCCGTTTTCATCAGAGGAAAATCAAAATAAAGGATAAAGTCAAACCAAAAATACTGTAATAAAAGATAAATCCCAAAATATGGTGTCACTAAGTCATGAGCCATACGACAATTGTGCCAAAATGCATCAAGACAACGTTTGTCTGGGAAATAACTAACAAAAATACATAAAGGAAGATAGGGAAGGAGAAAGGTGGGTCTGCGATCGCCAAGCAGCTACCTCGCTCTCTCCGAAGATCAACCGCAGCAAAATATCAACTGGCACTATCGTGACCTGGGATACCTGAATTTGCACACAAGGTGCAGGGGGTAACGTGAGTACAACAACTCAGTAAGTAACAAGCTCAAACTGTGGGTTGAGAGGTAGTGACGGACTAAACCTCCACGTTGACAGAATCAATGTACAAAAATTTAGGCATGCTTTCAGTTAACTAGACAACTCAAAGTGATAAGATAAGTACCATTCCGAACAGTTTAACATATATATAACTCAACGTATTCTACATGACAATGAATCAACAGTATAAAATGCACAATGTGCTCCCACTCTCAAATACTCGTCCACTCAGTACTGTATATGGCTCACATGGCCAGGGGAAGATCCATCCCAGAATATATACACATCATACAGAAGTCACTCAGTACTGAGGAAGGCCGATCCAGCCCTATGGAGAAGATCCATCTCCAGATAATGATAAACCTCACAACCACTCGGTACTGTATATTGCTCAACGGCCCAGGGAAGATCCATCCCAGAATACATATACACATCACTGACATCAGTTGCTCCGCACTGAGAAAACATGCCAATCCAGCCTCATCGAGAAGATCCATCTCCAAATAAAACATTTCGGACAAGATCCATGTCCAGAGAAGATCCATCCCTCAAATATCATTACGCTCACTGGGGGTGTGTTACAGACTCCGGAGGGGTTCCTACAGCCCAAGCGCTATCATAAGCCAGATCCAGGCATAAATCAATATAACATGCTGCGTGTCAAGCCCCAAATTTTCTTCCGTTGGGTATCGTGATGGCACGTAGTCTTAAGGACTAGGTAAGCCTAATATCCATGGAATAACAACAATAATAATAAAATCTAATATTTTTCTAAAATAAATAATTTTGTATACATTTCATATTCCCAAAACCCGGTAGCACAAGTCATAAGCTTTATAGAATTTACTACAACTTCTAATTACAATTGTTTGGAAGTAAGCAAAAATAGTGTAAAAGAAAAATAGGAAGGTGACTCTGAAGCCTGCGAGCGCAACGACAGGTTTACCTTGAGTCTCCTCGGCAAGAGTCCGCACAGCTACTAATGATCAATACCTGAATCTGCACAAAAATGTGCAGAAGAGTATTATGAGCACACCACAGCGGTGCCCAGTAAGTATCAAGACAAACCTCGGAGAAGTAGTGACGAGGACTAGTCAAGACACCCACTGTTCTAATAAACTGAACAAGTATCAATATAGGAATAAAGGGGAAAATGATATACACATAAAGGCTACACAATATAGCTAACAATACAGTGAATTCGATAAAGAAGGAAAAACAATAAGTATCAGCGGAAACCATGAAACAACACATAGATTGAATAGAACACAAACAAATCGGAAATGTAAATACACAACATGGACAGGTAATGTCTCAACAACTTCTACATCAAATTCGTAGTCATCTCCACGAGGTTCCGAACCTCGGACAAATCACCATTTACGTGTCCCAATATTCGAACCCTAACACTTGGCATCTTGTGCCCTCATTCGAGTGCTAACTGCACGGACGACTTATGTGCCAATTGGGTCATCTCCACCCATACGCTAAGTACGACAAGAGTATCTATACTTGACAACAAAAAGGAGCCCTAAATCCATTACTAGTACTTAACTACGTGTATGCTTGTGCAGGTGCCCTAACATGATTCAACAACCCATAAGTATAAGGAAAGAAAAGGGCAACACGTACATTGTCATCTCACAAATTTCCACACGAATAAACTCACACCGTAAGTGTTCCAGTACACAATATCAACAACAAGGAATGCCCCCAGGACAACACAAGTATCACAAACAATCCCTGACATAGCTCACCTTGTCTCGCCACGTGTGCAATAGTAAAGTATATGCCCGCCTTGTTTCGCCACACGTGCATAAACATGTTCCCGCCTTGTCTCGCCACATGCGCAACCCACATATACATATCCCGCCTTGTCACACCGCATGTGCAATATCAATATAAACACGGCACGGTAGATACCTCGTGCAAACCCCCATATCAACAACCGCACGGCAGAAACCTCGTGTATCATAATAACCACAACAGCACGGCAGAAACCTCGTGCGTCGCCACAACAAGTACAAAAACAACAATGGCAACAGTTCAAGATACAATAAATACATCAACTCAAGAACCTTCGCTCACAAGATAGGCAAAACTAGTTTACGAGAAATAAACATAATAAGGAAAGCTAAGCATATTAAGAACCACTCAACAAGGAAGGAAAATAGCATGTAACAGTCGCACCTAAATGCACGGGTTAACAACAAGAAGTCAACACGAATCTGATAAATCTATTTATGGGAAAGTCAACTAAGGTATAGCCTATCCAAACTTCTTTTAAGGTCGGCAGTTTCAAGGGTATTCAACAATTTCATTTAAGGACAAGTAACGTGAAAATAATCATAACCTCAGTTAAGACCAAACCACTATAAATTGAGATGAATATAATTACAATTAGAGACAGGCAGTTAAGAAGACATAGCATGACAGTGAAAAGGAAATAAAATCTTCAGATAAGTCAATTAGGAGTCAATAGGCAATGGGAGTAAATCCAAAAGTAAGAAATTCTACATTTAAGCAAATAAAGATGAAACTAGAAATTAGGAATTCAATCATGCCAAGGACAATTCATACTCGGCGAATATAAGGACCTAAGATTCCTAAAGGGTCAACTTTCCTCAAATAAGTTTGAGCCCGCACTCGTCACCTCGCGTACAAGGACTACAATCAACATAGAAGACTCAAATCCTAAGGGGTAATTCCTCCACACAAGGTTAGGAAAGATACTTACCTCAAAGACGATAACCCGATTCTCTAAAATGGACTTCTCGGATGAAAAGGTCTCTGGACGGCTCAAAACCAACTAGAACAACTTCAAACACACATAAAACTTATGAGGAACTATTCTGGATAACAAAGCTTCAACCTTTAACAAATTCTAAAAAACGGTCCAAAAGTCGACCCCCGGGCCCGCACCTCAGAACCCGATAAATTTTATAAAATCCGATTACCCATCCTAATATGAGTTCAACCATACAAAATTTATCAAATTTTGATACCATTTGGTCCCTCAAATCACGATTTTTCATTTTAGAAATTTTCTTCAAAAACCAACATTTTCCTCAACTCAAAACACAAATTAAATGATGAAAATAAGGATAAAATCATGGAATATATTTAATTCTAGTCGAAGAACACTTACCCAATCGAATTTCATGAATATCCCACCAAAAATCACCAAGAACCGAGTTCTAGAAGTCAAAATGTGATAAAAATAGCCTAACCCTCGATTTTGAAATATAATTTGTCTGCCCAGATTTTTAAGCATTGCGATCGCAGGAGTTTAAGTGCGATCGCGTAGAGGAAAATAATTACTGGCCTAAAATGTGCTATGCGATCGCGTAAGGACTGATGTGATCGCATGAAGGAAAATATTTACTGACCAAAAAATGTGCTATGCGATCGCGTGTGGAATGATGTGATCGCATAGAAGGAAAATGTTTACTCACCAAAAATGTGGTATGCGATCGCGCGTGGAGTGATGCGATCGCATATAAGGAAAATGTTTGCTGACCAAAAATGTGCTATGCGATCGCGTATGAAATGATTCGATCGCGAAGAGTACAAATTGGGAGGGTCACAGAACACTATGCGATCACGTCTATTCCTATGTGACCGCATAGAAGAAAAACCAGAAGACAGAATCAACAGTGAAGAATAGAAGAAAATTGACCCGAAGCCCATCCGAAAAACACCTGAGGCCCACGGGACCCCGTCTAATCACACAAACAATTCATATAACCTAACACAGACTCGATCGAGGTCTCACATAACATAAAACAACGCCGAAATGACGAATCAAACCAAAAATCAAACTTATAAATTTCAAATCTTCAAATATCAAAACTCGTGCCGAAACATATCAATTCAACCCGGAATGACGCCAAATTTTGCAGACAAGTCATAAATGACACAACGGACCTACAGCCACTCTCGGAATTCTATTCCGAGCCCGATATCAAAATTTCACCTATCAGCCGAAATCGTTGAAATTCTAACTTTCGCCGAATTACCTCAAATTACTCTACGGACCTCCAAAACCAATTCTGGACGCGCGCCTAAGTCCAAAATCATCATACGAAACTATTGACATCACCCAAAACTTATTCCGAGGCCATTTACTCAAAAGTCAAACCTCCGTCAACTTCCATCACTTAAGCTTCAAATATTAAAATTTTCGTTCCAATTCGACTCCGGATTATCCGGTAACTTAATCCAACCACGCACGTAGGTCGATATACACAATGTGAAGTTGTTCAAAACTTTACGCCACCGAACGGAGCTTAAATTCTCAAAATGAATGGTCAGGTCTTTACACTATGGCGTGCAACCCGATCCCATATCTGTCACTCAATATCAGGCTCTCGATCTCACTCAGTCATCACTCTCCAGTATCTCTCACATGTGCTCACAATGCATGAACTATCCTGAATTAATGATATAATGTGCAAAACAACAATTAACGTGAGCACACCAACTCAGTAAGTAACAAGCTCAAATTGTGGGCTGAGAGGTAGTGACGGACTAAATCTTCACGTTGACAGAATCAATGTACAGAAATTTAGGCATGCTTTCAGTTAACTAGACAGCTCAAAGTGATAAGATAAGTATGTTCCGAACAGTTTAACATATATGTAACTCAACGTATTCTACATGCTAATGAATCAACAGTATGAAATGCACAATATGCTCCCACTCTAAAATACTCGTCCACTCAGTATTGTCTATGGCTCGCATGGCCCAGGGAAGGCCGATCCAACCCTATGGAGAAGATCCATCTCCAGATAATGATACACCTCACAACCACTCGGTACTGTATATAGCTCAACGGCCCAGGGAAGATCCATCCCAGAATACATATACACATCACTGATATCAGCCGCTCAGTACAGAGGAAACATTCCAATCCAGCCTCGTGGAGAAGATCCATCTCCAAATATAAACACTTCGGACAAGATCCATGTCCAGGGAAGATCCATCCCTCAAATATCATTGCGCTCACTGGGGGTGTGTTACAGACTCCGAAAGGGCTCCTACAGCCCAAGCGCTATCATAAGCCAGATCTAGGCATAAATCAATATAACATGCTGTGGCGTGTAGCCCGGTCCCATATCTGTCACTCAATATCAGGCTCTCGACCTCACTTAGTCATCACTCTCCAGTCTCGCTCACATGGGCTCACAATGCATGAACTAGCCTGAATCAATGATATAATGTGCAAAATAACAATTACTGAGACTGAGACATGATATGATATGCAATGACAGGACTGGGTATATAATATCAATGAAACACATGATATGACAGCAATAAACGACCACTCGGGTCTCAACAACATCGGCGTGAAGCCTTAACATAATATCTAGTATGATTTCTAGCATGTTTGCGTTAAGAAGACCGCTCGGGTCTCAACAGTTTCGGCGTGAAGCCTTAAAATTGTATTTAACATGATTTCTAGCATGTTCATATCAGTCATATTGACAGAAGCACGGATATCAACAAGAGAGAACTAATAAACAGTGCTATGGAATGAACCAGGTCACAAGTCTCACGGTGCACGCCCGCACGCCTGTCACTTGGCATGTGCGTCACCCAATTCTAATCACATAACACGTAGTTCAGGGTTTCGAACTCTCAGAACCAAGTTTGGAAGCATTACTTACCTCAAACCGGACAAAAATCTACTCCGTGATGCCCTTGCCGCTCGACTCGGCCTCAAATATCCCAACATCTAACCAAAATCAGTATTATATCATTAATATATGCCAACGGAACGAAGACCACATCAAATTTATCAAATTACATCACAAATCCCGAAATTGGCCAAACTCGAAACCCGGGCCCACGTCTCGGAATTCGATAAAAATCACGAAACCAAAATGCTTATCCTCTCACGAGTACATACATACCAAATTTACCAAAATCTAACTCCGTTTGACCCCTCAATCACTCAAATCTTAGTCTCAAGTTCCAAGCCCTAATTCCCCTATTTTCACCCTTAAATCCCACAAATTTCATGCTTAATTAACTTAAAATCACCATAGAATCGAGTGTTAGGTTCAAAAACATTACCTCAATGTGTTTCCCCTTGAATTCCTCTTCAAAATCCCTCAAAAGCTTCAATCCCGTCTTCAAAAATGGTGGAAATAAGCAAAATTCGCGAAGATTTTAATTTATACCATTCTGACCAGCTAAACCGCATATGTGATCCATATTCCGCATCTGCGGTCGCCGCTTCTGCGGAAAATTATCCGCTTCTGCGAAAAATTATCAGCTTCTGTGGATTTCACTAACTCAGCACGCTCCGCATCTGCAGTCATCACTTCGCACCTGCGGGCTCGCAGGTGGGCTCACTCGCCCGCTTTTGCATAAAATCCCCTAGGCCTCCAACTCCGCACCTGTGACCTCTGCATCACCGATCTCCCTTCCGCACGTGCGAAAAAAAACAAGAACCAACAGCACCAGCTGCAATCTCTCAAGTCCAAACTTTTCGATGACCATCCGAAATCATCCTGAGCCCCTCGAGGCCTCAACCAAATATACCAACACGTCATATATCATCACCCGAACTTAGTCGAACCTTCGGAACACTCAAAACAACACTAAAACACCAAATTACCCTCGGATTCAAGCCTAAGGATTTCTAAACTTCCGAAATTTGCCAACGATGCCGAAACCAACCAAACCACGTCCGCATGACCTAAAATTTTGCACACACATCACAAACGACAATACGATCCTATTCCAACTTTCGAAATTCCATTCCGACCCCAATATCTAATTTTCCACTGCCGACCGAAAATCGCCAAAAATCCTATTTCGCCAATTCAAGCCTAATTCTACCACGGACCTCTGAATAACATTCCGAACCCATTCCTAAGTCCAAAATCATCTAACAAAGCTATCCGGACAATAAAACCATATTCTAAGATCATTTACTTATAAGTCAACTTCCGGTTGACTTTTCCAACTAAATATCTAACTTAAGAGATTAAGTGTCTCATTTCTCTCCAAAATCACTCCGAACCCGAGCCGACCAATCCAACACAATATAAAAGAGTTGAACCACACACAATGAAGCAGAAATGGGGAAAACGGGGCTAAAACTCTCGGAACGACCGACCGGGTCGTTACATTCTCCCCCTCTTAAACAAACGTTTGTCCTCGAACGTGCTATGAGTTGTTCCAAGAGCCATCAAATCGCCGGATAACCTCACCACGCACATACCCGGGGTGATCCCAAGGCACCCTGTCTGGTAGATCTGATAACACCACATTTTCGAAATTTCTTCATCCAACCTAACCCATAAGCCTTAGAATCCAAATTTCCACATCCGAACTTATCTATAAGACCAGAATCACGCATCCACACACTGTATAAGTCTGAACAAGTTGTATCCAACCATATCCCCAACCCAAGATGAAATCACATGATATCCCACTTATCTCAAACACTCGTAGTGATATTTTCTAATCGCAACAGTTGTTCAAGCAACCCAATGCCGGTAATAACCTATTATCAAATAGAGACCCATTCTAACACCTTCATATACTGCCAATGATGAAGACCACGCGCAGAAACTCCTTACCATTTGTCGGATCAACAAGTGATGGAACTCCCTCTCTTCGACAGGAAATATAGCAAAATCTCTAAGCCGATCAGCATCAATATCCTCCCAACATGCTGAAATCGAATCCTATAGTATTCATTCTAGATCCCAATAACCTCATCTCATCCAACACGACTGCTCTAGTGACATGACACATCGATAAAATCTAAAGCCACAACCCGTGCGACCTGCGCACCAATAAACGACAGTCCAAATGTAATCAAATCATGAAAAATGACTCAAATGAGAGAGCTCTACCGAAAGCTCACCAGTACCACCACAACACAATGTTGAGAACCCATCACACATCGTAGAACCAGAACACATGAATCTAACCCGAATGATCATACCTCTACATACTTTGCTGCAATGTGCGACCCTATCCAAAATCCACATGAGACACCTCAAGTCACCATGCTCAAAATCAACCGCGCGTAATTTGATGTCTATTACCAAAAGTAAATCACCATAACCATGGAGAAGTAAATGACACAATGTCATGCCAGCCCAATAGAACATATCCAATGCATAATCAATCATGCAACACCCAATTAGTGATATCATTTACCTAGTCGTCTGAAACTGTCCATGCTGCCTAAGAATTTATGACCTTCCTTCCAGAAATGAACCGTGACCTCACACATGCAAATCTCAACCCTACACATATACCGCATATATCATGCCATCCTATGATAAATATGAGAACTTCATAATCCATTCCGAGCCACAAGCAACTACATATCCAACTATCCAAGAACTTTCCATTTGATTCCATCTAGAAGAAAATCACTATACATCACATGCTCCTCACGCCAGTAGAAAATATACGTCTCTAACCGTGGTAGAAGCCATCAAGGACTCTCTGAATCCCATTTGCACAAAACCAAACCATTCAGGACTGAATTCTTCTAGCTCAACCCAGCTACGCAGGTCACCAAAAACCCAAGAGCATTGCCACGAGACACCTGCAGAAACTCATTACCTCATAAGCACCCAAAGAACTAATCATATTTGTTACCATGCTGATCCGACCTACCACCAAGCTGTCCTATTTATCCAAGTTCCTTCTGAATTACCTTCGAATTGATATTTCTCCTTGCCCTAATACTGTAATTCTCAACCCAGACTCACCACACGAGACCCCAGCATAAAACCATACCGTCTAAGGCTCATAAGTCGCTGAATACTTTCTCAAATATCCCCAAAAGCAACACATCTCAAATATAGACTCAAAAGGGACTTTCGATGAATTTAAGTTATTCTTCCCTTTCCTGATATCGGAATGTAGAATCCACAATGATATAGAAATATCACAATTCTAGACGCCTTCCAGGAAAATCTCAGGCTCCAGCCAAATATACATGTTGAAGATTACCAATTACATATAAACCCCGAAATCCATCAGAACCATTCTCGAGAGTCACCCACTCTACGCAATTCTCAATTAACTGATCAAACAGGTCGAACGAATTGTACCCCATTAACACACCAACACCCAAGGGAGTAACCCACACCCCTAAGCAACAAGGCAAATTCCTACTCCGCACGCACTACACCCTTTACAGATACAACTCAAATATTCAATAGAACCCAATTACCCATAGAATATATGTAACGACTCGATCGATCATTTTCAGAATTTGTACTTCGCTCGATAGTTTGGGGCACAAGTAGCTCTGTATGATGTATTAGGACTTGTATGCAAATTTGATTTCATTTCGAGTTGATTTGATATGTTTCGGCGCCGTTTCTTCAAGCATAAATGATATCATATTGAACAAATGAGCTCCGATTTCTTTTTTGATTGAAGCATTAGATATGTATCATAATTACGGACCCGTAGCAAAAAACATCATCGAATTTGGACATCGTATGAGGATTTTATGGTGATTTTACTAAAAATTAGGTTGTCAGATTTTTCAGATTAATTACAGAATTGCCACTGGTGGCGTATTTAAAAATCTGCATTATTTGCAAATATTGAAACCAACATATCTCCTTCATTATAAGGTCAAATTGAGTGATTCAAAAGCCTAAATTAAATAGAATTTCACAAGGAAACCATTGGAGGCATAAAAGCGAGTTTCGAGATCGTTTGGCATGAGAAACGAGGCAGAATAGCTGGCGGAAAAATAAATAAAACAAGAGTTTGTTCATTTGGTCATATTTTGAGTTGGGAATCTCGGATTTGGGCGATTTTCACCATATGGATTGGGGTAAGTGTTCTCTACTCGGATTTGGTTATATTTCATGAATCCATCTTCATTTTTGGGATTTGATTGATGATTTCAAGGTAAAATTGAGGGAGTTGGGGCTTGAGTTTTGGAGAGTTTGAGGTGAGGATTTAAGGGACCAAACGGAGTCCGATTTTGATGAATTTTATATGGTTAGACTCGGGAGAGAATGAGGTTTCTAATCTATCATTTTGACTGGTTTCGAGACGTGGTCTCGGGGGTCGAATTTGGGCCATTTCGAATTTTTGGCATATCTTGTAGTTTTATTGTTGAATTCGATTCATTAGCCTATGTGGATGGTATTAATATGATTATGGTTAGATTCGAAGCTTTTGGAGACCGAGTCCAGAGACGAGGGCATCCTGGAGTAGGATTTTACGCTATTGAGGTAAGTATCTTGCCTAACCTTGTGGGGGGGACTTCCCCTTAGGATTTGAGTCCTCTGTGTTAATTGTAGCCCGTGCATGCGAAGTGACGAGTGCTTGCCCGGTCTTATTTGTGGAAAATTTTCCTTCAAGGTTCTTAGGTCCTTATGTTCATTGAGCGGGAAGTTTTCTGATATAATTGGGTTTCCTATTTTCTAGTTTTAGCTCTACATGCTCTATACATGTTGTTATATTTTCTCTAACTCTTACTTGTTATTTGGAACTTATTTGCCTTATTTGCCTTAATTGAAGTGATTGACCTCCTTGATGTTTTGATACTTCTTAATCGTGAGTTCCTCTATGACTCTGTGCAAATGTGCTACATGTTCAATTGATGTGGTTGTCAGTGAAGTTATCACGTGCCTTACCTGCCTCGTTGTCCTTGTGAAGGTTGTTGTATTCCTTTGAATTTTTCGTGATTCTCTTGTTGCCGTGTACTCGTACTCTTGGTAGTAGAAATTCAGGTAATTGAGTTGTGGATTTCTTGTTGTTGTTGATTTAAACTAATGTTTGGTGGGATCGGGTTGCGCGACGCAATAGGAGTAATAAGGGTGGACAGGTGGGATCGGGTTGCACGCCGCAACAGGAGGAATAATAGTGATATATTGAGGAGCAATAAGGGAGTACTGGTGGGATCGGGTTGCGCGCCGCAACATATTAAATATTATTTACTGTTATTGTAATTGTTAAGGAGGAATAAAGGAGGACTGGTGGGATCGGGTTGCGCGCCGCAACATATTAAATATTATTTACTGTTATTGTAATTGTTAAGGAGGAATAAAGGAGGACTGGTGGGATCGGGTTGCGCGCCGCAACATATTAAATATTATTTACTGTTATTGTAATTGTTAAGGAGGAATAAAGGAGGACTGGTGGGATCGGGTTGCGCGCCGCAACATATTAAATATTATTTACTGTTATTGTAATTGTTAAGGAGGAATAAAGGAGGACTGGTGGGATCGGGTTGCGCGCCGCAACATATTAAATATTATTTACTGTTATTGTAATTGTTAAGGAGGAATAAAGGAGGACTGGTGGGATCGGGTTGCGCGCCGCAACATATTAAATATTATTTACTGTTATTGTAATTGTTAAGGAGGAATAAAGGAGGACTGGTGGGATCGGGTTGCGCGCCGCAACATATTAAATATTATTTACTGTTATTGTAATTGTTAAGGAGGAATAAAGGAGGACTGGTGGGATCGGGTTGCGCGCCGCAACATATTAAATATTATTTACTGTTATTGTAATTGTTAAGGAGGAATAAAGGAGGACTGGTGGGATCGGGTTGCGCGCCGCAACATATTAAATATTATTTACTGTTATTGTAATTGTTAAGGAGGAATAAAGGAGGACTGGTGGGATCGGGTTGCGCGCTGCAACATATTAAATATTTTTTTACTGTTATTGTAATTGTTAAGGAGAAATAAGGGAGGACTGGTGGGATCGGGTTGTGCGCCGCAACATTTAAATATTATTTACTGTAATTGTAATTGTTAAAGAGGAATAAGGGAGGACTGGTGGGATCGGGTTGCGCGCCGCAACATATTAAATATTATTTACTGTTATTGTAATTGTTAAGGAGGAATAAGGGAGGACCGGTGGGATCGGGTTGCGCTTGCAACATATTAAATATTATTTACTGCTATTGTAATTGTTAAGTAGGAATAAGGGAGGATTGGTGGGATCGGGTTGCACGCCGCAACATATATGTATATAAGGGAGGATTGGTGGGATCGGGTTGTGCGCCGCAATATTTAAATATTATTTACTGTAATTGTAATTGTTAAAGAGGAATAAGGTAGGACTGGTGGGATCGGGTTGCGCGCCGCAACATATTAAATATTATTTACTGTTATTGTAATTGTTAAGGAGGAATAAGGGAGGACTGGCGGGATCGGGTTGTGCGTCGCAACATATTAAATATATATATATATATATATATATATATATATACATATAGATATATATAGATATATACATATATGTATGTATCATTTACTGTTAATGTAATTGTTAAGGAGGAATAAGGGAGGATTGGTGAGATCGGGATGCACGCCGCATCAATATATGTACTTATGCGTTCCTTTCTGACTGTGCAAGTTATTCGGTAGTTTTACATTTCACTTAGGGATTGGTTATAGCTGGATACTGATAAGACCCTAGTTCATTTGTACAAGACTTTGATAATTTATATTTCGGGTTCCACTGAGCTTTGAGGATCGGGTTATTGACATTGAGTTATTGACTTGCCGTTTTTCCTTGAATTCTTTTCCTGAAACTATTACTCTGGTGAATTATTTTTCAAAGTAAATTTACTACGTTGAATAATTTTCTCCTGTCCTACTAAGTTGTTTGTAATATAGTGATTTAAAATAAAGGAATTAGTATTACGCTTCTTTGTATGACCTTTTAAATTTTAACTCGCCGTATATATATATATATATATATATATATACACACACACACACACATATTCCAATAATTCAAATTTCAATAATTGTTATATTTTATTTCAATTAGTTTCTCAATTAAATTTTCTTAACCCGTTTGAGAGGAATTTCTATTAAGTTTTAATTTAATAAATCCTATAATAAAGGCAATAACTTATTTGATATTGTATTTTATTTGAAAAAGGTATTTTCTTCATTCAAATGATTTCAAAAAAATAACTTCCTCTTTTCTCGCTGATTTCCTAATTGGTTTAGAAACTAAAAATTTATTTTATGTTATATAAATGAGACTCCTTGGGAGTCTTAATTCAATTGGTTGCGGACATTATGTTCTGGTAGTACGTGGATTTTGTTGTGCAAAGTGAGACTGAAATATGTGGGCACAACGTGCCATGTGTGCTAAGGGTTTGAAAATTGAGATTTATGATATGAGACACCGAGGATTGAGATGGTCAGGGTTGTGTATTAGAAATAGTGTGATTGATTGAGTTAACATCGCCTTCTTCATTTGAGCACATTTTTACTTGTCTGTGTTCCATCCTTGTTGGTGTTAATTTACTTGGTTATCTTTCGTTACCATCCGTGTTTTCCTTTTATTGTCTCTACTGTTTGTAGTTTGATCTCTCTCTGCTATTGACATTACTTTGTTATCTTTATCTTGGTAGTTTATTATCATATCCTGTTCAATCTATTTAACCAGTAGGTGTCTTGATTGTTCCTCGTCACTACTCCACTGAGGTTAGTCTTAATACTTACTGGGCACCGCTGTGGTGTGCTCATAATACACTTCTGTACATTTTTATACAGATCCAGGTTTTTGATCGTTAGTAGCTGTGCAGATCGTTGCTGTGGAGACTCATGGTAAACCTGCTGCTGCAATCGCAGATCTCGGAGTCACCTTTTATTGTACTTATTTCTATTTTTTCCTTTTGTTCTAGAACAATTATGTATTCATTTTGTACAACCACTCATAGAAAGGCTTATGACTTGTACTACCGGTTTTGGGATTATAAATTGCTTAGAGATTTCTAATTCGGAATTGTTCGAATTAGTAAATATTATCGTTATTTTTGTTAAAGTTAGGCTTACCTAGTCTTAGAGACTAGGTTCCATCACGACTACTTCAGAGGTATTTTGGGTCGTGACAAGTTGGTATCAAATCTCTAGGTTCATAGGTGCTATAAGTCATAAGAAGGTTTAGTAGAGTATTGTGGATCGGTACGGAGACGTCTGTACTTATCTTCGAGAGGCTACAGAACTATTAGGATAATCTCCCTTCTATCATTCCTTATCGTTTGATATTGATTCAGCTCGAAGCATATCCTCTAGTTCCTTTACATCCACTCATGTATGATATTGCGCTCTTAGTGTCCACTATGCGCCAGTGGTTCGTGATGCTACAAACGGGCTACGAGGGAGTCAGGGATGCTCAGACACTGTCTCAACGTGTCGTTCAAACTGAATATACAGGGGTATTGAGAGACAATTCAATTGTTCACATGGAGGTGCAGCGGGTTCTAGCATCTGGTGGATGAGTACGAGCTTGGGAAGGTTTAATTGGTTGACTAGTCATCGAGATTGTGGTGGGGTCACGAGGTGGATGTTGATTGAGGATAATTGGTGGTATTGGAGAATATGTGGTTCATATGAGATTTCTACTCAATGGAAGGTACATATTGTCATTCAAGGCACTGAAGGAAACGAGTTTGACGGTCACGAGAATGGACATGCGCTTAGTGGATGAATTGAGTACCTTGTTATTAGTGTTGTCGAGCTGTGAAGGTTAGTTTTGTGGATCATCAGATGTTGTTTTCTATGGATTCGAGCCAAGTAGGGGAGTCCACTAGCGGCATTCAGATTGTAGAGTCATGTGTTACCTCAGTTTTGGCCTAAGAAGTATATATCAATGGTATTGGAAGGTTCCCGAAATTTGTTTATGACTAAAATATGAGATCTTTCATGGGATGATGTTGGGACTTACGGTGTTTCTACATCATTAATTTATTTTCATTTCAGTGTCAAAAGGGGGTCGGAGAAATAGCTTCAGATTCATAGAAGGTCTATTCAGCGTGGGCATCTCGGTCGGGGAATCATGGGGTGCTTCAAGGGAGATACGGTGGTTTATGAGTTGCTGGGCTCCGTGTCTTGTACTAGGATTTTCTGCAATGGGTTTTGGTTGGGGTAGTTGTGTATCGATAGGGAGAAGTGTTACCTCAGAGGAAAGACTAGGAGTAACCGAATAAATGGGTTGGCTCTGTGGTGTTGGGTTAGCATAGCAATGGAAGTAATTGGTCCTTTTTGAATGGGAATTCCCTACCGGCATTTGTGGAAGTATTCTTAGGTTGGACAGTTTATGTGGCTCGATTGAGTTGGGAAGATGCGATCCTAATGGTTAAGTTACGTGCGGACGGATCTCGGAGAGTTCTCGATGGTTTTGGCAACGGCTTGAGTCGGTTGGTTGCTATGGGCATAAGGAATATGTTGTACATTATGGTTTTCTCCTGTATGAATATCAGAATTTAATAGAAGGTTGGTATTATTGGATATCATATGTGAAGAACGTGCATTTTAGGAAAGACCCTTGAGTTTTGGTTTGCGAGTGCGTGGCTAGTGGCATGGTGATTACTGGGTTTGAGGCTTTTAAGGTTCATGTTTTGTTATGCGGCCGGAAAATCTATATAGGTGCTTCATTAAAATGATGGGTGTGAGTAATGAATCAGCCATTCGATTAGTGTAGTTGAGTTTGCGTACGGAAATTTCGGTATTCCTAAGGTTTTAGGGCAAGATGTCCTCATATGCGGGCTATTTCGTATATGCGGATTGTGAAGGCATGTTGAGAATGGGATAACTGATAGCATATATTATCGATAGGTTTCTATGGACTTTTGGGAGGATATTTACCTATTTGGAAATGATCAAGATTTGGGTTGGGGGTTATTTGAAAGCTCAATAAGAATATGTATTTTATATAATGTCAAGTTTGGGTGCTCCTGTGATATTGTTATCACGGTTATGTTACCAGGCAGAATGGATATTATTTGTGCCCCTGGCCTATGTTATGTGCTATTCTCTTATGTCGTGATGGGCTGTGAGCTTGTATGATTATTCTCCACGCATGTTGTAATTTAGTTCATGCCTTATGATGATGTGGGCGAAATGGCCCTCGGTGATGTTGACCGGTTCATTGCACCTTAGTTGTGCTTGCTTTCTTCCATGGTTTGTTAATTCTATTCATTTTCTCACAGTTATACTTGTGCACTCTACTGTGTTTGATATCAATATTCATGTCATCAGTGAACCCGAGCACTTTGGCTTGATGAGTATCTGGGAGCGGGCTGCACGCCGCAGCGGATGTTATGTGGGATACCCTTTCCTTGTGTTTATTTGGTGTTTTGTTTTCCCTCTGTGGGATGATATGTACTTTTGTTGTTACACATGTTTTACTTGTTATATAATATGTATACCTTGCTTTCCTTCTATTTGTACGGCATAACTGAGTTATTGCTGAGTTGGTGTACGAGTTATGTGGCATGAGAATTCGTGTGGTTCTGTGATGAGCTGTTAGTTGTGCTGATTGTATTGGCTGAGATGAGGTTCTTAGACATGAGATTCGCACTATCATATTGGGGGTGAGGAGTGCTTGGAAGTATGAGGCTGTTTCTGCTAAGATTTGGGCAATAGCCCTTGACGGACGAGAGAGCTTCTTGACTTGTTGAATGCATGGGCGATTATGAGTCCCTGCATGTTTCTTTATCATGGGCAGCGTTGTGGAGGTCCGGAACAAGGTTCTATTCAATGTGAAGTGTATTGTCGAAAGAATGTTATTTGGGCAATAATGGTGGTCAGAAGTTATTGCTACGGGCATTTGAATTGTGCGGAACATCATGTGATTGTATCCTGGGTTGGAATTATGGCTCGATTTGGATTGTTCTGGTTATACAGTGAGATAATGCAAGATCCGAGTCTTATGATGAATTTCAGATGTTGAGATTTGGTTCTATCCTAAGGTTATGGACTAAAGGTTATAGACTAAGGATGAAGTGAGATCTTCGGTTAAATTGCATTATCAGTCCTACATAGGTTTGGGTGATGGGGAATCACCCCCGGGTGTATGTATGGTGACCTCATGCAGTGGTTTGATGGCTTTGAAACAACTCTTGGCACGTTCAAGGACGAACGTATGTTTAAGTGGGGGAGAATGTAACGACTCGACCGGTCATTTTGAGAATTTGCACGTTTCTCGATAGTTTGGGGGCACAAGTAGCTTTGTATGATGTATTAGGACTTGTGTGCAAAATTTGAGTTCATTCCGAGTTGATTTGATATGTTTTTGCGTCGTTTCTTCAAGCATAAATGATATCATATTGAACAAATGAGCTCCGATTTCTTTTTTGATTGAATCATTAGATCTGTATCGTAATTATGGACCCGTAGCAAAAAGAATCGTCAAATTTGGACATCGTATGAGGATTTTATGGTCATTTTACTAAGAATTAGGTTGTCAGATTAATTACGGAATTGCCACTGGCGGCGTATTTAAAAATCTGCACTATTTGCAAATATTGAAACCAACATATCTCCTTCATTATAAGGTCAAATTGAGTGATGCAAAAGCCTAACTTGACTAGAATTTCACAAGGAATCCATTGAAGGCATAAAAGAGAGTTTCAAGATCGTTTGAAATAAGAAACGAGGCAGAATATCTGGTAAATATATATATATATATATATATATATATATATATATATATATATAATAAGGGTTTGTTTATTCGGTCATATTCTGAGTTGGGGAGCTCGGATTTGGGCGATTTTGGAAGAGAATTTCACTATATGTATTGAGGTAAGTGTTCTCTACTCAGTTTTGGTTATTTTGCATGAATCCATCTTCATTTTTGGGATTGATTGATGATTTTAAAGTGAAATTGAGGGAGTTAGGGCTTGAGTTTTGGAGAGTTTGAGGGACCAAACGGAGTCCGATTTTGACGAATTTTATATGGTTAGACTTGGGAGAGAATGAGGTTTCTAATCTGTCATTTTTGACTGGTTTCGAGACGTGGTCCCAGGGTCCGGAACATACATCATTTACTGTTAATATAATTGTTAAGGAGGAACAAGAGAGGATTGGTGGGATCGGGATGCACGCCGCATCAATATATGTACTTATGTGTTCCTTTCTGACTGTGCAAGTTATTCGGTAGTTTTACATTTCACTTAGGGATTAATTATAGTTGGATACAGATAAGACCCTAGTTCTTTTTTCTTTTTTTTGTCGTGGTTTCCGAGCATTGCTTTGCGAACCCGACTAGATATACCCACCGGGTCCCGCTGTTTCAATATGGGTGCACGGTTAGTTCCACGGGGCCCTGAAGACGCGACCGGTTTGTAATGCCTCCAGTGGCCCTGCGGGGACTCGAACTGGCGACCTGAAGGACTTTGTCCTCGGGCCTTTACCAGTTGAGCTACCCCTCAGGGTTAAGACCCTAGTTCATTTGTACAAGACTTTGATAATTTGTATTTCAGGTTCCACTGAGCTTTGAGAATCGGGTTATTGACATTGAGTTATTGACTTGCCGTTGTTCCTTCAATTCTTTTCCTAAAACTATTACTCTGGTGAATTATTTTTCAAAGTAAATTTACTACATTGAATCATTTCCTTATGTCCTACTAAGTGCTTAGTAATATAGTGTTTTAAAATAAAGGAATTAGTATTATGCTACTTTGTATGACCTTTGAAATTTGAACTATATATATATATATATATATATATATAAATTCAAATTTCAATAATTGTTATATTTTCTTTCAATTCGTTTCTCAATTAAATTTTCTTAACCCGTTTAAGATTTGATCTTACTTAAAAAAAAGAAATTTCTATTAAGTTTTAATTTAATAAATCCTATATTAAAAGACAATAGCTTATTTGATGTTGTATTTTATTTGAAAAGGGTATTTTCTTCATTCAAATGATTTCAAAAATAACTTCCTCTTTATATATATATATATATATATATAATTCAAATTTCAATAATTGTTATATTTTATTTCAATTAGTTTCTCAATTAAATTTTCTTAACCCGTTTGAGATTTGATCTTACTTAAAAAAAGAAATTTCTATTAAGTTTTAATTTAATAAATCCTATATTAAAAGGCAATAGGTTATTTGATGTGGTATTTTATTTGAAAAGGATATTTTCTTCATTCAAATGATTTCAAAAAAATAAATTACTCTTTTATCGCTGATTTCCTAATTGGCTTAGAAACTAAAAATTTATTTTATGTTATATAAATGAGACTCCTTGGGAGTCTTAATTGCATTGGTTGCGGACATTATGTTCTGGTAGTACATGGATTTTGTTGTGCAAAGTGAGACTGAAATATGTGGGTACAACGTGCCATGTGTGTTGAGAGTTTGAAAATTGAGATTTATGATATGAGACACCGAGAATTGAGATGGTCAGTATTATGTATTAGAAATGGTGTGATTGTTTAAGTTAACATCGCCTTTTTCATTTGAGCACATTTTTACTTGTCTGTGTTCCAACCATGTTGGTGTTAATTTACTTGGTTATCATTCGTTACCATCTGTGTTTTCCTTTGATTGTCTCTACTGTTTGTAGTTTTACCTCTCTCTGCTATTGACATTACTTTGTTATCTTTATCTTGGTAGTTTATTATCATATCATGTTCAATCTATTTGACCAGTAGGTGTCTTGAATGTTCCTCGTCACTACTCAACCGAGGTTAGTCTTGATACTTACTGGGCATCGTTGTGGTGTGCTCATACTACACTTCTGTACATTTTTATACAGATCCAGGTATTTGATCGTTAGTAGCTGTGCGGATCGTTGCTGTGGAGACTCATGGTAAACCTACTGTTGCGATCGCAGGTCTCGGAGCCACCTTCTATTGTACTTATTTCCATTGTTTCCTTTTGTTCTGGAACAGTGATGTATTCATTTTGTACAACCACTAATAGAAAGGCTTATGACTTATACTACCGATTTTGAAATTATAAATTGTTTAGAAATTTCTATTTTGGAATTGTTCGAAGTTAGTAAATATTGTTGTTATTTTTGTTAATGTTAGGCTTACCTAGTCTCTTAGACTAGGTACCATCACGACTCCTTCGGAGGGATTTTGGGTGGACAGTATATTACAACATGTATCCAAAAATTTCCATTACTCGAGTCATTCTCAAACTCCACCTCTGCGGGTTATAACGGATTCACCAATATACCTCGAACTGAAACCAATACACAATATAACCGTGCAACCAATTTATCATTAGCAGACTCCCACACTTGGCTCAAAGCCATAGATCAAGACAAACAATAAATCAAAATTCCCATATGCTAACAACGCCACGATACCACAGTGAGATTCAACTAATTCCTTCATAATCCCATATAACACAAACTGTCTAATATCTCAAATCGTCTACAGATCTCGTATTCACCATTGTAATAATCATGCCAACTTCCCCAAATGATCTGAACTCAAATTGCAACATATATCATTTATTGGCAAAAGAGAACTTGTTATATAACAACATAAGGGTCACACAACCCCAGGACACCTCGCAAGAGATAACCTCGCCTGCTTAGCCTCAAATTGATATCTCTCTATACCCTTCCAAAATCGTGGCTATTACGCGATCACTTATCCTCATGCATTAAAGCATATCCCATGCCTATCCTCGAGGCATCACAATATGCGGTATAAGAATCTGAAGCTGATGGCAGAACTAATACTGAAGTTGTGGTCAAAGAAGACTTGAGCTCTAAAAGCTCTCCCCACACTCGTCTGACCATCTGAATACTCTCACTGGACACCACGTGCCCCAAGAATGCTACTGAACTGAGCCCAAATTCACACTTGGAGATCTTTGCATAAATCTTCTCCTCCCTAAATCTCTAGAACACCATCCTCAAATTCTGAGTATGCTCCTCCTGGCTACGTGGGTATGTCAGGATGCCATCAATGAATACAATAACGAAGGAGCCCAAATACTGCTGGGATACACTGTTCATCAAATGCATGAACGCTGCTGGGGCATTGGTCAGCCCAAAAGACATCATCAAGAACTCATAACACAACATGAAAATCTACTTCACTCCACGATTAAACTACATGATAGGTCCTTCAATACACTCACAACTCGAGGCCATATGCCAACTCAAGACAGAAGCCAAACACTCTATAGTTCTTGCTACATCTCCAGCCAGTTTTTTTGTCATAATCAAATAATCTGAACACATCTCACCATCAAATCACACTCACCACATAGTCATCCAGTAATAAAATCCCACCAATAAGGACACAACGGACATATAAGTCCCAAATGCACGTGCTCACACAATTGAAATCTCAGCACTCAAGCCACAGACAAAATTCGGCCTCAAGTCCTCCAGACTGGCCCATTATCAACATGCTAAAATCAGATCTCACAGCTCACCTATGGAAATAACAAGTCGTCGATGCACAGCTGATAGCGAGCACTCACGTGCGCATTCGAATACATGAAAGAAATTCAAAGAGTTACGCTTTGGCGGAATAATTAGATTCGTACGACAAGAATTCAAGAATGTGAGATTTTTCCCTAAGGGTTCCGCAACCTCTCAAATATAATTACAAATGTCTTCGTACCTATCCGCAAGACTCTACTAAACCTGCCCATGAATCGTGAGACCTATATAACCTAGGCTCTAATACCAACTTGTCACGATCCCAAAACCAACCCGGTCGTGATGGTGCCTATCGTGAAAGTAGGCAAGCCTACACTCTTAACCAATTTGATTTCTATCATAATAATATTTTAATATTACCCATTTTCATCAGAGGAAAACCAAAATAAAGGATAAAATCAAACCCAAAATACTGTAATAAAAGAGAAATCCCAAAAATATGGTGTCACTAAATCATGAGCCATATTACAACTGTGCCAAAACAAAGTTTGTCTGGGAAATAAATAAAAATATACATAAAGGAAGATAGGAAAGGAGAAAGGCGGGTCTGCAATCGCCAAGAAACTACCTCGCTCTCTCCGAAGATGAACCGCAACAAAAGATCAACTGGCACTATCGTGACCTGGGATACCTGAATCTACACACAAGGTGTAGGGGTAACGTGAGTACACCAACTCAGTAAATAACAAGCCCAAAGTGTAGGTTGAGAGGTAGTGACGGGCTAAACCTCCACATTTATGACATAATCAATGTACAGAAATTTAGGCTTGCTTTCAATTAACTAGGAAACTCAAAGTGATAAGATAAGTACTTTTCCAAACAGTTTAACATATATACATAACTCAACATATTCTACATGCCAATGCATCAAAAGTATGAAATGCACAATGTGCTCCCACTCTCAAATACTCGTCCACTCAGTATTGTATATGGCTCACATGGCCTAGGGAAGATACATCCAAGAATATATACACATCAGACAGAAGTCACTCAGTACTGGGGAAGACCGATCCAGCCCTATGGAGAAGATCCATCTCCAGATAATGATACACCTCACAACCACTCGGTATTGTATATGGCTCAACGGCCCAGGGAAGATCCATTCCAGAATACGTATACACATCACTGACATCAGTCGCTCGGTACTAAGGAAACAGGCCAATCCAGCCTCACGGGGAAGATCTATCTCCAAATATAAACACTTCGGACAAGATCCATGTCAAGGGAAGATCCATCCCTCAAATATCACTGCGCTCACTGGGGGTGTGTTACAGACTCCGGAGGGGCTCCTACAGCCCAAGCGCTATCATAAGCCATATCCAGGAATAAATCAATATAACATGTTGCGGCGTGCAGCCCGATCCCATATTTGTCACTCAATATCAGGCTCTCGTCCTCACTCAGTCATCACTCTCCAGTCTCGCTCACATGGTCTCACAATGCATGAACTAGCCCGAATCAATGATATAATGTGCAAAACAATAATTACCGAGACTAAGACATGATATGATATGCAATGACAGGACTGAGTATATAATATCAATGAAACACATGAGATGACAGCAATAAACTACCACTCGGGTCTCAACAACATCGGCGTGAAGCCTTAACATAATATCTAGCATGATTTCTAGCATGTTTGCATTAAGACGACAGCTCGGGTCTCAACAGTATCAGCGTGAAGCGTTAACATAGTATTTAGCATGATTTCTAGCATGTTCATATCAGTCACATTGACAGAAGCACAGATATCAACAAGAGAGAACCAATAAACGGTGCCATGGAATGAACCAGCTCACAAGTCTCACGGTGCACGCCCGCACGCTCGTCACTTCTCATGTGCGTCACCCAATTCTAATCACATAACACGTAGTTCGGGGTTTCGAACCCTCAGAAGCAAGTTTGAAAGCATTACTTACCTCAAACCAGAATCTACTCCGTGATGCCCTTGCCGCTCGACTCAGCCTCAAATCGCCCCGCATCTAACCAAAATCAGTATTATATCATTAATATATGCCAAAGGAACGAAGCCCACATCAAAATTATCAAATTACATCACAAATCACGAAATTGGCCAAACCCGACTCCCGGGTCCACGTCTCGGAATCCGATAAAAATCACGAAACCAAAATCCTTATCCTCTCACGAGTATATACATACCAAATTTACCAAAATCTAACTCAGTTTGACCCCTCAATCACCCAAATCTTAGTCACAAATTCCAAGCCATAATTCCCCTATTTTCACCCTTAAATCCCACAAATTTCATGCTTAATTGACTAAAAATCACCATAGAATCAAGTGTTAGGTTCAAAAATATTACCTCAATGTGTTCCCCTTGAATCCCTCTTCAAAATCCCTCAAAAGCTTCAATCCCATCTTCAAAAATGGTGGAAATAAGCAAAATTCGTGAAGGGTTTAATTTATACCATTCTGACCAGCTAAACCGCATCTACGATCCATATTCTGCATTTGCGGTCGCCGCTTCTGCGGAAAATTATCCACTTCTGCGGATTTCACTAACTCAGCACACTCCACATTTGCGGTCATCACTTTGCACATATGGGCTCGCAGGTGCACTCACTCGCCCGCTTCTGCGGAAAATCCTCCAGGCCTCCAACTTCGCACCTGTGAACCCCATACCGCATCTGCGATCTCCCTTCCGCAGGTGCGAAAAAAACCAGAACCAGCAGCACCAACTGCAATCTCTCAAGTCCAAAGTTTTCGATGACCATCCGAAATCATCTCGAGCCCCTCGGTGCCTCAACCAAATATACCAACACGTCATATATCATCATCTGAACTTAGTCGAACCTTCAGAACACTCAAAACAACACTAAAATACCAAATTACCCTCGGATTCAAGCCTAAGGATTTCTAAACTTCTGGAATTCGCCAACGATGCCGAAACCAACCAAACCACGTCCGAATGACCTGAAATTTTGCACACATGTCAAAACGACACTACGATCCTATTTCAACTTCCAAAATTCCATTCCGACCCCGATATCTAATTTTTCACTGCCGACCGAAAATCGCCAAAAATCCAATTTCGCCAATTCAAGCGTAATTCCACCACGGACCTCCGAATAACATTCTGAACCCACTCCTAAGTTCAAAATCATCTAATGAAGCTATCCAAACCATAAAAACCAAATTCCGAGATCATTTACTTATAAGTCAACTTCCGGTTGGCTTTTCCAACTAAATATCCAACTTAAGAGACTAAATGTTTTATTTTTCTCCAAAATTACTTTGAACCCGAGCTGACCAACCCAACACAACATAAAAGAGCTGAACCACACACAATGAAGCAAAAATGGGGGAAACGGCGCTAAAACTCTCGGAACGACCGACCGAGTCGTTACACTTTTATAGTGAATGGTTACTATAAAGATGATGTTATAGAGATATTTGATTGTATTTGTTGTTGGTACTTGTTTGTCAATGATCGTTCATGGACAGATGGACTCGAGGTTGCTAGTGGAGTCGAAACCATTGCAACCAGCAAAGCAATCACAATCAGATGGCTTCATCCAACCATCAATTAATATGTAGTTTTTGCCGACTCTCTAATTTTTCTTTTTCTTTTATATCTATTAATATGCATTTTGGTTAATAGTGATAAGACCGTAGTTCATTTGTATAAGACTATTAATAGTAGTCTGCTAATAGAAGGCTTAGGTTATGACTCGATACTATAGAGTCAAAACACATTTCTATCTAAAAGAAATGGTGGTTGTGTTCCCTTCCCATCCCAAAGGGATAGTTGTGTGGGCTTTGGCCCAAATCTCGTCCCAAAATTAGTAGAAATGTCATCAGATAGCCACTTCAAATGGCTGCTATTTAAAAATTAGCCAGTAAATCCTGAATTTCAGTTTTTATTTATTTTTTCCAGACAAAAGTGGTCTGAACTGTCTTGAAAGTTAAGATTTTTAATTTAAAATTTTAGGACAAAATAAATACTAGCTAATCTCTAAATAGCATCCCAGAAAATAGTTGTCTGTGCACTTGCCCCCTCAAAATTAAGGGATATATATAATTCACAAATAGCCACTTTCAGCACTTGTAATTTAAAAAAAAAATATCACTGTCATATACTTTCAAGTTTCACATATGAAATAGAGTTTCACTTGTTGAATTTGAAACTCCATAACAGTACATATTTTTCAATTACATAACTAAAAAGTGGCTAGTCCGCGCTATTACTACTCCCAAAAGCTAGATCAAGAAATCTAAAGAGTTACTGTGTTCTATGCTTATTCATTACAAACATATCTGCTTTTATAAATTCTTTTGCAATTTTTCTATTGTCTCTCTTAGGTTTGTTATATAACAATGTGAACGATCTACATTATTTATTTGTCCCTCTTCTTTGACTGTTTTTCAAGGCTATTTCTCAATCGCAAGCGTGGCTACAGCTAATTAATTCTTCAATAAATAAGCGAACGGGGTTCCCAGGCCGGGACCTCTGGCATAATAATTTAGAAAAGGCATAATTAAATAACTTCTTTGGCTAGGAATTTAATATGGAACTGTAAAGTAATATAAGAACATGGGTTGTGGCTATTTTTGTAAAGATCCTTCACAATTATACAGATCTTTACACAAATAGCCAGACATATTAATTATTTATTTTTCTAGTCATATACATAAATACATTGATTATACACAATTATACACATATAATACAAAAATTATATATATATTATTCTTCCACTGACTATTTTTAATTTAAGTGATAGCGTGGACGGCCGTTTGAGTCAATTCTTCCTCTTCTTACCCAACTCAATCCACGTAATGAGAAAGAGAAATGGATTTGTGGGCTTGATAAAATAACAAGCATATATAGCTGGTAGCTGTTCTTTGTGGCTTGATTCTAAAGAAGAAACTTATGCTTTACTTGCAAATATAGCCAATCCAAAATAAGTTTATGCCATTCTACAAGACAAGTATTGATATTCAAGTTGCAAGAAACTCTGGTAGCATCTATATATATAAAATTAAAAAAAAAATAAAAAAAAGAGGGAATGGAAAAGATAACTTGACACCTCACTTATACTAGGATTGTTATTTATTTATTTTCTCATTTTTTTGATATTTTTCTTTTTCCTATTCAATATTTTAGGCCTCTTAAAGGGAATGAAAAGGATGACTTGGCGCCTCTTTTAGACTAGGATTGCTATTTTTTTTTTCTCATTTTGTTTGATATTTTTCTTTTTCCTATTCAATTGTTTAAGCCTCTTTAATAACTTAATCGGGAGAAATTCGAAAATAGCCAGATTTACAAGTCGTCGTTTAAAAATAGTCACAGTTTTAAAAATAATCGAAATCTAGTCACTTTTCATGTGAAGATAAATCTGAACCAAAACACTGTTCAAAATCCGAAAAATACTGCAGCATAAATATACTGGAACTCCAGTATCCAACAAAGTAAATATACTAGAGTTCCAGCAAAGTATATCGGTCCAGTATAATATGCTGGAAGTCACACACAGGCGGTCGAATCTCCAGTATATTATGCTGGAACTTTTCTCGTGTTGGAGTTCCATCATAATATGCTGGAAGTTCATACACAAATGCACGGAACTACAGTATATTATGCTAGACCGATCTCTGTTGCAGAAAAATAGTGGCTATTTTTTCAATAACTTGACAAACGCGGGCTATTTTTTAATGGAACTCCAGTATATAAGAATCAAATGTCCCAACAAAAACAAAGGAACTCATTTATTCCCCATGTCTCTGCTGTTACGAATTTGGATAGCTAATTCCTTTGGTGTATATAATATAATATAATATATGTATATATATTGTGGATCAATTACTATTTCTTAACCTCTTTTGCTCCATGTAGCTCTCTTACTCAGATTTGCTTTGCTCTAATATATTATAATTTCTTGAGTTGGATCTGCTAAATATTCGATATTTTTTTATTTTCATTTCAGATTTTACATTGCAATTCTCAGTCACATCATCTCAGGTATATCATAGATATAATGTTTAACTTCTTTTTCCTGACCTGCAATTTATATTTGTATTTTCTAGAGTTGAGAATGTTACAATGTCGTCTCAAGTTTTGTATAAACTAGTTTGTAGGCACGCGCACCCAATATCAATATCAATAAGTATAAAAATCTAAAAACACATTGCTTTAGCAGCCATGATTTGACTATATTGCTCAAAAATGTGTCTCAAGCATTACTTCTTTGAGAAAATAATTTGAAAAAGGTGAGTTTGACTGATGCGAGAGCCTTCACAGCTCCGAAAAGATGAAACAACTATATATTTAACATGAGTATAATCACAAATATGATAACATGGAATAATATCTTTAAACTAATTTGCTGCAAAAATATCAATGCAAACAAAGTGAGCAATTTAGTTAGAGAATAATTTGGTCGTTCAGCTATTGAAGGATAATTACGTAAAATAACTTTACCTAAAGGGTTTCGAACTTATAATTTAGTATGATATGATTAAAGATGCATGTGGATAATTCTGACGATCAAAATTGCATGTTATAATTTTTACCTGTAGTAATTTTTTTCCTTCAAATAAAGTTTATTAGATTGCATCTTATAGAATTAGTTTCGTATTAGTTATATTTTTTTATACAATTTAGTATAATGCTTTTTTAAAAAGTTTATAACACTAATAGGAAAAGCTAAAGGTTATTCGAATAGTCTTCTGTAACAAAATTAAAGATATATGCCCAAGTGTTTTCAATAAATTAAATATATGATGATCAATTTTGAAACTAAATCTTGATTGATATTCATGTTGCACTATACTACGTTGAACATCTTATACTATGAGTGTCTTACTTTCCGTTATCCGCTATTTATTCGATGATACAAGGAACGCTAAACTAACTGGAAAAAAAAATTATGATTTATTCAATTTTAAAAATTAATCTGTATGCATGTATATACAAATTTTATCTTGGTATCTATTACTTTTACAAATAAAAAACTGTAATATAATATTTTTGTATGATCACGCGAAGCGCAAATAAAATTACTAATTACAATATAAAACTGAAGAACAGTTAACAAAATGATCTGTTTTGTGGTTCATTAATTATAGGCAAAATGACATCATATAGCCGCTATGAAAATAATAGCCGAAATATTGTAAAAAATTTGTATATGTTTTGTATATATATACATTTTGTATGTTATATACAAAAATTATACAAATTTTATATATTTTTTCGACTACCAGATGTAAATAGTTTCTGGAGCGGGCTAAAAATGATAATACCCCTTCATTATAAATATATTTTTAGTTATATGCCCCTTTTAACAGTAAATCAGTAAAACATAATACAAGAGATTAGTAAATAAAATACATAAACTATTTTAGCTTCATTTTCTTCTATTCAAATTGCAACATGTCAGAGAAAATCATTTTCTCAACCGTTGACAGCTACAAAGTCTATTTAAGAAATTATTATACAACATTATTTGTGCTAAAAATTAAAAGTACTTAATTTGCATAAATTGACAGAATTAAATAATTTTTCCACTATTAATACATTTTAAAATGTTATAGTAGAATCAATATGATACCAAATTACTATTGCCTGTTATAGTTTTCTTTAATATGATGGTGGAAGAAAACTTTATTCCTTAATCGTACAAAAGTTAATCTTAAAGTTAAATTAGCAATAAAGAACCAATGTTTTCCTTTCTCCTCTTTTTTTTTCTGAATTAAACATTACATGGTTTATACGTCATGACTGTCATCATCATCTCCTATAAATTTTCACAACTTGCTAGTAGCTACCTAAGCTAAGCCAGACCCCTAATTAAATAATTTATTTTAGCCAAAGCTTCAATTATCATGTTTTTTCACCTACATTAAGATATAAAAATCAGAAATAAACTTCAATAAAATAATGGATTAAGTAATTCTTTAGTTTTTGGCTATTGCCAACTATGGCAAGTTGCTTATAAGAAAATTAAAGGTCTTTACTTTGCTGCTGCCTAAAGCTATGGTCTACAACTTCCTATTTTTAGCAATTTTTTTTGTTAATTAATGGTTAGTGCCTATTGTTATTTGCTCCTAATTATCTTTATTTATTATTTTAAAAATATGAAGCTTGATTTTGCTTAAGGAGAACCTTGGTATAACTGGTAAAGTTATTGTCATGTGACCAGGAAGTCACGAATTTAAGTTGTGAAAGATAAGGTCGGAAGCTTAGTGCACTAGGCCGCCCTTTAAAGCTTGACTTTGCTGTTGTTGGTGATTTACAATGTAGCACCATAAGGTTGACTAGATGTTGACAATGTTTTAGCTTCCTTTATATAGCCAAGCCCAGTGAAAACTGATTTTTTTTTTTTTTTTTTTTTTTTATAAATTATTTTTTCACATTTTCAGTCGTTTTTGTTTAAATGTTCCGTGGATGTGAACTAGTTTATTTTTATAAAGAGTTATAAACTAGTAAGATGTAACGACCCGGTCGGTCGTTACGTTTGGTTATACTGTTTATGATGTGTTAGTGTTGGTAGGCTCGGAATCGGAATGGTTGTAGTGAGAATTTAGTCACTTAGTCTTTAAGAATAGCCTTAAAGTGGGAGAAGTCAACTGAGAGTTGACTTATTGGTAAACGACCTCGGAATGCGGATTTTATGGCTCGGATAGCTTCGTTAGGTGATTTGGGACTTAGGAGTGTGTTCGGAATAATTTTGTGATGTCCGGTGTAAAATTAGGCTTGAATTGGCGAAAGTTAATTTTTGGTGATTTCCGGTCGGCAGTGGAAAATAGGCTATCGGGGAATGGAATTCCGGAAGTTGAAACAGATTCGTAATGTCATTTTGGATATATCTGCAAAAATTTCAGATCAATCAGAGGTGTTTTGGATGGTTTCGGCATCGTTGGTGGAATTTAGGAATTTCAAAGTTCATAGGCTTAAATTCGATGTGATTTTGGTGTTTTGATGTTGTTTTTGGTGTTACGAGGGCTCGGCTAAGTTTGAATAAGGTTATGAGATGTGTTGGTATGTTTGGTTGGGGTCCCGGGGGCCTCGTGGGTGTTTCGGGAGGTGAACGGACCAAGTTTGGGTGTAAGAAAGTGGCATTTTTGCAGGTGTTTTCAGGTACTGATTTTCTCCTATGCGATCGCATAGGCTAGTTGTGAGGCAGCAAGTTTTGTTCTATGCGATCGCCATAGTGGGGTCGCGATCGCGAAGTGAGGGAAGGGGGAATGTTGTGCGAACCCCCCGATCGCGTGGGGGAGCATGGTCAGTGCTATGCGATCGTGTTGCTCCTCACGCGAATGCACTGAGTAAGTCCCAAAAATCTGGGCAGTGTATTTAAATAGCCCATCCGCGACCATAACCCACTTTTCCATCATTTTTGAACGGGAAGAAGCTTTTGAGGCGATTTTTAAGAGAGGAAATCCTTGTTCTTCATTGAGGTAAGGATTTTGGACCCTAAAACTCGATTAAGATTTTGGAACCTAAAACTCGATTATATGTGATTAAGGATCAAATTATCACCATTTAATTTATGAAAATCAGTAGAAAAAGATGGAATTAGGGCTTGAGATTATGAGACATTTAGGGGATGATTTGAGGGGTCAAATGAACTCCGATTTTAGAGTTCTTTATATCTACGGACTCGTGAGATGATGAAGAACATTTTGGGATAAAATTTTTCGAGTTCCGAGACGCGGGCTCGGGGGTCGGATTTTGTGCAAAAATTGGTATTTTTCAATTGCAATTCATTCCCTTAGCATAATTTGATGAGAAAGATCTGATCTTTATAGATTTGGAGCACTCGGAAGTTGATTCGAGAGGCAAGTGGGTTGCAGAGTAGCTTTTCGGGCTAGTTTGAGGTAAGTAATGTCTTTAAATCCTGTCTTAAGGGTATGAAACCCCGGACTTTACTTCCTTTCACGGATTTGGAGTGACACACACACTGGATGACGAGTGCGAGGCGTGCACGAATTGGAAATTTGAAAAAAAATGTATCTTTTTAGGCAACTATTGAGTTGCGAAATCGCTTTTAAAGCATATGGTTATTAGTATTACTATGTTTTGTTATACTTGGGATGTAAGCCATGTTTGGGGCCTAGTGCCGATCTGTTTTTAACCCCTTGGGCTATTTTACTGATATTCCTCACTTTGAAGCTATGATTTTACACTCAGTCTTTCTTGTGAAATTGTGACACTCTTGTTTGAAAATATTACTATTTCTTGAAATGAGATACTATTTTGGGTCAAGAACCCCATTTTATTTATGGCTCGAATGGCATGATGAGAGTGTCTGACTGAGTGAGGTCGAGGGCCAATATTGTGAGGATGTTATGATATGAGAGAGGCCGAGTGCCTGAGAGTGATTGATGCCATGATTTGGCTTGTTTATAGCGCTTGGGCTGTAGGAGCCCCTCCGAAGTCTGTACCCACCCCTAGTGAGCGCATGTACCTACTGAATGCGAGTGTCGAGTGATGAGTGATTGGGAGGCATGAGCGATAGTGAGGTGGCCCACCGGGTTAATACTGAGTGATGGTGAGGTGCTGAAGGAAATTGTTACGAGTGATGATTATGGCCCGAGGGGCAGTTTTATGATGATATTTTACTGAGTTTTGACTATGATTCACTTTATTTTTCAAACTGATATTACTGAGAGTTTTACTGAGATATATTGAAAATATACTTGTTTCAAAAGGATTTTATGGAAACTGGTTTTCGAACTTATATATACTGTATTGAGACTTGATGTTTTACTGTTTTGTGGATTGGTGTTTTTGTGATGTGTGTTCATATACTTCAGACTGTGATTTATTTTTATTACTACTGAGTTGGCGTACTCATTATTACTCCATGCACCCCTGTGTGCAGATCCAGGTACTGGTTCGGAGCAGTAGTCGTCCGAGCTCGTTGTCATCAGCATTTGGGATTTCGAGGTAGTTGTACAGCGTCCGTAGCTCTCCACTTCCCTTATTCATTTAGTACTTAGTATTTGATTCATAGACATTATTATGACAATTGCAGAGTTAGTTTATTTCTTAGATGCTCGTGATTGGTTGACTCCAGTCTTGGGGGATTTATTTAGGATGTTAGATTATTATTGTGGCGTAAAGACTTAAAGAAATTATTTTATACTCTGTTTGCTGATTATTATTGATTTTCAAAATATTATAATAGATCAAACGTGTAGTTATGTGATGGTTGGCTAGCCTAATTCCACGATAGGCGCCATCACGACCTGTTAGGATTTGGGGTCGTGACAAGTTGGTATCAGAGATCTAGGTTACATAGGACTCAACGATCATGAGCAGGTTTAGTAGAGTCTTGCGGATCGGTACGGAGACTTATGTACTTATCTTCGAGAGGCTACATAACTGTTAGGGAAAAAATCTCATTTTCTTGAACTCTTTCGTGCCATTCTATTGGTTCTTGAAATCTAAACTACTGTTGTTTCATTCTCTCACATATGGTGAGAACACGCACTACCGATCAGGGTGACTAGACACCAGCCAGACCCACAAGGGGTCGAGGCCATGGTGGAGTTAGAGGACCAGCCCACGCAGCATCCCGGACAGTACCACAGGATACCCCTGTCATTCAGGATCAGGTTCCCGCTGAGGGTGCTCCAGCGGGACAGGCTCAGGCACCGACATTGCCTATTGTTATTCCGGGTCTTTAGGAGACCCTGGATCAGATATTGACGGTGTGTACCAGTTTGGCTCAGGCAGTTGCTATGTCTACTACTGCCACTGTAGCTCAGGTCGGGGGAGGCGTTCAGACTCCAGCTTCCCGGACACCTGAGCAGGCTGTACAGGGTATTCAGGCACCGGGGGTAGTCCAAGCCCAACCGGTTACCCCAGTTCAGGACTATGTCGTTCCAGCTATGCCCGAGGATGAGCAGCGCAGGCTGGAGAGGTTCAGTAGACTTCAGCCTCCGAATTTTAGCGGCACAGAGGGTGAGGATGCCCAAAGTTTTCTGGATAAATGCAAGAGGATACTACGTATTGCGGGTATTTTGGAGACCAGTGGGGTCTCATTTGCTACATTTCAATTTGCTGGTGCTGCTTTCACTTGGTGGGAGGCATTTGAGAGGCGTAGGCCGGTTGGTTCAGCACTACTCACCTGGCAGCAGTTCTCCACGATCTTTTTGGAGAAGTATGTCCCTCAGTCCCACAGAGAGGAGCAGCGTAGGCAGTTTGAGCAGTTGCGCCAGGGAGAGTTGTCAGTTACTCAGTACGAGATGAGGTTTTCCGAGTTGTCTAGACATGCTTCTGAGTTAGTCCCTACTGATAGGGAGAGGATCGGGAGATTTGTAGATGGTCTCACGTATCAGCTTCGGATTTTGATGACCAAGGATAGAGTGTCTAGAGCTACATTTGAGCAGGTAGTTGACATTGCTCGGGACATTGAGTCGGTTTGTAGGCATGAGCGTGAGGAGAGGGAGGCCAAGAGGCCTCGGGGATCAGGTAGCTTCAGTGGTGCCCCTTCTAGAGGACATTTTCAGCACGGCAGGGGTCTTCTATTTAGACCTCTACAGCCAGCTCGCCCAGCCTACAGTGGTGCATCTTCGGGGCAGGGTCCCCGCAGTTCTCATCAGGGACGTTCATCTTTTAGTGCCCTTCCAACTCATAGTTCCTCCAGAGCATCATCATATCAGGGTTCTTCTATGCATGGTTCATCTGATGGTTATCATGGTGGCAAGGGTTCTCATCAGTCTCCATCTCCAGCTCCAGGTGGTTGTTTTGAGTGTGGAGAGTTCGGACATGGGTGGAGGCAGTATCCTCGTCGTCCTGGTAGTTCATCTCAGTAGAGGGTTCAACCCTCAACTTCAGCCCCAGTCACATCACCACCTACCCAGGCAGCTAGGGGTAGTGGTCAGGCAGCTAGAGGCCGGCCTAGAGGGGTAGGTCGAGCAGGTGGAGGCCAGCCACGTATTTATGCACTTCCAGCTAGGCCGGATGCTATGGCCTCCGATGCAGTGACCGCAGGTATGGTCTCAGTCTGTTGCCGAGATGCTTTGCTTTATTTGACCCTAGTTCTACATATTCCTATGTTTCTTCATATTTTTCCCATTTTCTGGATATGCCCCGTGAGTCTTTAGTTACCTCTGCTCATGTGTCGACTCTGGTGGGCGATATTGTTGTTGTGGACCGTGTGTATCGGTTGTGTGTGATATCTATTGGGGGTCTGGAGACCCGAGTGGACCTACTATTACTCAGTATGGTCGATTTTGATGTGATTCTGGGCATGGATTGGTTATCCCCATGTCATGCTATTCTTGATTGTCACGCTAAGACCGTGACCCTAGCTATGTCCGGAGTTCCGAGAGTTCAGTGGAGAGGGTGTATAGAGCATGTGCCTAGCAGAGTGATTTCGTATTTGAAGGCTCAGCGTATGGTTGAGAAAGGGTGTGAGTCTTATCTTGCTTTTGTGAGGGATGTTAGTAGTGAGACTCCTTCTGTTGATTCTGTTCCTGTGGTTCGTGAATTTCCGGACGTATTTCCTGCAGATCTTCCAGGCATGCCACATGAAAGGGATATTGATTTTGGTATTGACTTGGTGCCAGACACCCAACCTATCTCTATTCCACCTTACCGCATGGCACCAGCGGAGTTGAAAGAACTAAAAGAGCAGCTTGAGGAACTCCTATAAAGGGGTTCATTCGGCCTAGTGTGTCGCCTTGGGGTGCACCGGTGTTGTTTGTGAAAAAGAAAGATGGCTCCATGCGCATGTGTATTGATTATAGACACCTGAATAAGGTTACGATGAAGAACCGGTATCCGTTTCCCCATATTGATGACTTGTTTGACCATTTTCAGGAAGCTAGAGTGTTCTCCAAGATTGACTTGAGATCTGGGTGTTGATACCCAATTTTTCCTCAAATTACTTTTTAAATTTGCATATATACCTTCAAAATCACTTTTTATAATAATTGGTATTTTTTCCATAATTTTCCATATTTTTATCAATTTATTTTTTAATTTATTCAGCACTTTATATTCAATAATTATTCATAAATTACATTACAAATAATTTCTAAATATTTCCTAGCTCAATATATCATTTTTAATCCTATTAGGATTAATTATTTCACAAATTAGTCAATTTGGTATTATTTGGCCATAATTACAATAGTTTTACAACTATGGCCTAATTGTACATTTTATACCATTTAAATCAATAATTATTCAT